>OMNN01019255.1:20576-100840 GCA_900302755.1 Chromis chromis
TCATAACCGCTTTACTCTTCCGTGCTAGCTTCTCCTGCCCGACTCGACCCTGGGACCGCCTTTAATTATCCTATATGTGCTGTACTAACAGTAGGCAGCGAGCCTCAGCTGTGAGAAGTAAACACGAGAGCTGACCTGGAAAAAGAATGCCTTTACTCTGGAGGGCCCAGAGGGTTTAAAGGGCGCTATATAGAAGAGCGGCTGGCAGGGCTGAAAGCATTGGCAATATCTCTCCCATCAGCCCAGGCTGTGTTCACCGTGACCTGCTGTTTTGAAACTGCAAAACGGATGCTCGTTTCCACATATTCGATTGTGGCTGTGCTGCTGTCTGCTGAAGACTGCTTTCCTCTGCAAGATTCAGATATTATAGTAAGTGAAGGACGTGAAGGACGCTTAAAGACCTTTGAGCATCCTTGTGGCTCTCATTAGATAAGGGATTGAATTGCAAGGCTCTGCTTTACAGGGCTATTTCCTACTGCTTCCGCCTCCGAGCGTGCGTAGTAATTTAATTAAGTCCACTGACTTTTCTAAAGGGCAACAGCTAGAACCAACACAATTAATAAAATGGGTGACTCCTCTGCTCTTTGTTGCTCTTTGTTCCCTTTCCGTCATTTGAGTGGCTCAGCGCAATCCCCTCACGGCCTCCGACTTGATTTGCATTTAGAAAAGTCAAATCTGGCCTCTCTCCTGTAATTATTCATAAACTTTAAGTACAAAGTAAACAGCACATGAAGAATTCAGCGAGTGGAGTTCTGACTAAACTTCTCTTTTAGGAATTTACACATGTGAAAACGTGATTTGCATGCAAGAGTATGAACATTGAAGCAAAAAATAATAATAATGGAAGCTTCACAGATGCAATTAAAATCATTTTTATGTGCTGTTTTGAGTGGATTCCTGGTGCTGTGACAAAGCGACTGTGTAAGTAAATCCTGGTGTGTCGGTTCCACACATCCGCCGTCCTCAGAGAGTCTACTTATCCTTCTCAAATGTCAGCATTTAACTGATGGTGCCGCTTCCAAAATGGTCGTTCCTCTTTGGGATTTCTCTCTTAAACTGAGGGTTATTATCAGGCTGGCTGTGGCTCAGATGGCTCAGGGGTCCCATAGGACAGTTCAAAGTGTAATGAGGTTAATTAGCAAGAATCACGACCTAGACTAAGGAAAAAAAATGTATAATGTACATTATGAGCAGCTGTGGGTAATTTATAACTCGTTAATTGAAGAGTTTAGACAAAGAACAATATACTTTTATCAATCTACAGATAAAAATGGGTTTTTCAAGGCCATTGCCAACACATTTTGGGGATAAACTCTGCTGAACTGGAACTTTTGCACTGTTTCTTGCAATCCAACAATGGAAACGTCTCAAATTAACCCCAGATCTATTCAAAATGAGAGGCCATCTCACTGATAAATGTGTAGTTTTGCAGTATTTGTAACACAAAACTGCAATTAATCTGTGTGCCATCCATCATATCAGACATGAATGATCGCCTCGCATCCTTTTACACTGGAACAAAATGTGCGCAAAGGCACATTTGGGATCAATCCTCAGCACAGCAGGAGAAAATCAAAGTGTGGCGTTCATACTGGACACACATGTGCGATATTAAAAGTAAAAGTGTGATTCGCGGCCCACTGTTGAACTTGTTGTTACTCCCAAAGACATGGTTCATGTCATGTATAGTTGCATTTAGAGCATCCCAGATCTGGATTTTCATATGTTCAAGACTGATCTGACCAACAAATAGCACAGAAATCCAGTCAGACAGTTAAATCCACATGGGTGAGAAAAGAATCTGGGTTGCTCATTTATTCAGCATAATCCAGCTTGAAGCATACATTCCACAGACGCGAACACACACACACCAGTCCACAAGGGTGGTTTGGGGATACATTGGTCATGCAGCTACCAGTAGAAGGTCAGTGTCTACAAGGCTGTTCCCCATGGCGGTAAAGAGAGAGGTTTTAAGGTCAAACACAACAAGCATCCATCCAGAGACATGAAGAAAATAGGAACTGTGTGTTTTTTTGTTTATGGGTGGAGAGGTGGTTTATGTAGATGTGGTTAGTTATTTATAGAAATTCACATTATTTCATTTGTGGTTGATTGTGGCTGTTTCATCACATCACCCCCACTATGCTTTTTCTGCTTGCATGAGTTTATTTGCTGCACATGTGCGGCACTGTTGACACATGCGAGCCATGCCGAGAGGATTATTGGTCTCCCACCCTCACAGAATGCCAACATCTGTTTTCCGTTGAGTGTCCTGAATTATGTATCTCCTCACCTGCTTTTAGCATACAGTCAGACATACACGCCTTACAAACAGGCGATACATACTGTATGGTGCATGCGTTTAGGTCTGTGATTTTTTTATTAGTGCTAGTGATGGGAAGGTCTCTCCGGTATTTCGATTCATTATTTAGAATTACAGCTTGTTGTTTTTTGCTCATCAGCTGCCGTTGGGACAGTTAGTTTGAAATCTAGGTTGCAGGAGCAGCTCAGATATGTGACAAGTGAAATATCTGAGTCTTCTTAATGCTTTATAACCCGTGATATATCAATAAAACTGCCCCTCTATATGTACTAAGCAGCCAATCCTTTGTTTCTGTATCCAGAATCCATAAAGGTGTTCTTTTATCCCGTCGCATAAAATAGCATTTCTATTTTTGCTTTATCATCTGCCTCTAAATTCCCAATTGAGATCATGTTGAGAGCTTTTCAAATAAAAAGGCAAACCAGAGCATCCACTTCCCTTCATGTATATTTCATGTTCTCTGATTCTTGTACTGTATTTCTACATCTGTATAAGTCCATATTTTTACTTTCACCAAGCAGGTCCTCTGAACAATGCAGCCTTTGGCTCTTAGGAGGCATTAAGGTCTGTCAGACGAATCGGAAAAATCAGGGTTGGAGATGGAATGAAAAGCTCTCAAAAGCCACATGAAATCTTAAACACTTTTCAGCCCCCCCTTTTTTTCTCTTCTCTTTTTCATTTGGCGAGCGGCAACAAACTTGAAGGTTTCACACAGTGGTTGTACAACACTTTTCTGTTTGTAGCTTGTTTGACTTGTTTTCCCACCAGGTGAGAGAGTGAACTGTCAACAGGGCGAAGCTCCAAAAGTGTGAACACAGTTTAGAAAGTATTGAATGACAGGAGTTTGGTTTGGAGAAGCATGGAACCACTAAATGTGCACGGTTTTGTGAATAAATCAGAAATTGCAGTGTGCTCAATCACACAGTTGCCTCAAAGTGATGTCTTTTCTTCAAAGGGCACTTTGAGTATATCGAGAGCCAAATCTACTCATATGCAAACCCTTTTCATTTTAACAGCTCAACTTCCCACCTGGTTTCACTCCAGTGCTTGAAAATATAAATATGCATGTTTGGTTTCTTACCTACTTCACTTCCTAAACATATGGTTTCAGTATTGTACATTATAATTTGATGCTTAATTGATGTGGGTCATTTTAAGTGTTTTAATTTCTGCATTTATTGATCTTTATTGATGTAATGAATAGAGTAGGCAGCTGAAAACACAACATTTTGACACATTATCTCGTAAGTTCATGACCAAACAAGTTCTGATTTAAACATCCAGCAGACATTTAGAGTTATTAACTTACCTTTAAACTCTTCTAAATCGAAACATTTGGTCACTTAGTCAAGACCCCTTGCTGTTAGTTTTCGACATTTTGGGTACCTCTTTAGAATCATTTAGCATCACATTGGCGGATCGGGTAGTACTAAGACTGACAAAGAGATTGGAGGGGTTTAGTGGCATTATTCTGACTTAGCAGATGTAGACTATGGGTATAAGACTGCCATCGGCTTGTCATTACTGCCGGCTTTCTCCACTACTTCCACTATCTGTGAGTAGCCCCATTTTAGTAATCTAAAATGGGGCTACAAAAGTCAGAGTCAGATGATAATTCTGTAATGATTTGTCTCTGCAATTGACGCCTATGAAATTGCACATTTCCATTTGATCCATTGTTAATATAAAAATACTGACTGGCGCAGCTTAAGGTTTAAAGTTCTCTTTCGTGTTGTGGTCATCTGTTTCCACCGGAATGTCTTGGTTTTCAGCGACTAAACTAACCTTAAGAGCTTTATGGTGAAACTGCAAATCTGCTTTTCTCACACTCAGGGTTCACACCATCAGCTTTAAACTTTAAACACCTAAAAATATCTTTAAAAATGGATGGCAGGTCACTGGAGGGGCAATTTATGCAAACCTGTCCTAAAATTAGTTCCACTACAAAGTTTACTGAAAATCCTCTTGCAAGTGTTGATTTAATGAGCTTATATTTTGTGCTTTTGCCCTGGATTTGGAAATGTCTTTCGCAGATGGTGCACCCTGAACACGTTGTACATTATGAAGGTCCTGTGCAACAGCACAACATGCTGCTAATGAAAATGACACATCCACACAAGGGCATGTTTGCATGTGTGCACGCCACAAGACAGAGGTAGCCTGTTTGAAGTAAATGTGGAATTAATGTTCAGATCTGTTTGTGGCAGGAGGCAAAACATCTGTTTGTTAGACTAACTAGCAAGATACCATACCTCTGCTCCTCTGAAGCATGTAGACCCACAGCACAGAGAATGACACACAAAGCTTTTCTTCCCTCATGCCTTAAGGTAAAAAAAAATCTGAGAGATGAAGAAAAAACATATGACAGAAAAACAACTCGAAGACAAAATCTTTCAGAGAAGCCATCTATCAGTGATCGGACCAGACGCTGATGCTCATGAGGACATAATCCTTTTTTTGGATTTGATTCTAAAATTGGATTGAGATCTGTGGCTCTCTGGGCAAGACTCAAACACACACACCACCTTAGTCACTTTTTCCACTCTGATTTTAGAAGCCTGTGGCTATCTTAAGCAGCTTTCTGGCAAGTCTGAAACCAAACAATCCTCATGTGCTCCAACTTTCCAAAAGTCATCCTCTGTCTACACATGTAGAGCCTTAAACATGAGGGGGAATATCACTAATGACAGTTTTTGGCAACACTTAGTGTCTTATTACTACATCTCTCAGCCGTTAAACTCATGAATCCAGAGTAGATATTTCCCAGCACATTTGGTAGAAATGGCATAAGAATACAACAGGTAGAGGAAGCCCTATATGGGTGGGATGCTGGCTCAACTCCACTCATTAGGAAACTATGGTGTCTGCATCTGCCTCTCTGGTTGTCCTGGTGGGTGAAAACAATCCGAACAACTGTCTTTCTAGTTTTTACCACAGACTTTATAAGGAAGTGTCTTGCCGCTTGAAAAAACCTGAATAGAACTTTATAGGAGAATGACAATTGACTGCTTTATAACACTGAAACGGCAAACATTCAGCCAATTGTGTGGTATCCTGTAGAGAAAAACATTTTTTTAAACTTACTTTAGGACAAAGTAACCAAACATTTTAAGCATTTTTTATCAAATTTGTCTGAACAACTGCCCTGGGGGTATTACCAAGATTACTGCTGAGTGACAAGACTGGTACAGACTTGCTCCATTGTGCTTTGGATGCTGTGTTTTTGTGCTTAGATGTGTGTTCATTTAATTTTTGTTGTGCTACGGCTGTAAGAAAGAGACATCACTTTACTCTCGTGATCCGCTAGTCCAGTTGTTATCACCATGGCAATGTATGTCCATGAATTTGAGGCGCGACTTCATGAAGGATCACTGGAGAGAGGGTGTATTTATTCCACAAACTTTCCCAGGCGTGGCATGCTGCACCTTTAAGTGTGAAATGGCTTTAAATTTGACTGCTCTTTATATGACTGAGGCAGAGTTTGCCTGTCTGCTGTAATATAAAATGTTATTACGGCCATGCTGGGGACGGCAATGTCAAATGGATGAATGGATTGCAGTGAAATGTAGTGCAGACTTTCTTGAAGCAGTCAGGATAAACTGTTGATCCTTTAACTTTCCGTTCATCAGGTTAGGATTTTAACTGTCTTGCTGTGGCTTATGACTGATAATTACATTCACACCAGCCTCAGATAGACTCTATCTCTGTGCTAATCTGCCATGTGAGTAATTTGTAACAATTCCACTGCAAATTATCTCCCACGTTTGCCAAAAACAGAGGTCCTGTGATAATATTGTTCCTCTGCAAAACAGGATTTTGTGTTTTCTCCACACTTTTCCTCTGCCTCCTTTGGCAATTATAAATTAACATTTGGAAAGCATCTATGGTGCAAATTCTGTGGGCTCATGTTGCCACACAGCATATATTAGAAAAACTAAATCTGGAAGGATGATTGGACGGATGGCATAGATGGCAACATATGGTACATATGACTCACTGGTTATTATGTGGCAGCCTATTACTATCATATTTGTGGAATATGTCAGTAAAGTTGAGTAAAACACAGACTTCGCTTATCACTCTGCGACTGTGGTGCACGAAACACAGACATGAAGGGGTCATTTCTGAAATCACATGAAGTTCCAAGTGATTCCACAAAGCATCAAATGCTGTTCAGTCAGTACCGAACCCATTTCAGTGCATTGTCGTTGTCGACTGAGAGGTCTTCAGCTGTTCATACTTGCTCCAACAAAGGACACTGGAGTAAATGTTGCATTGTTTGGAGCTCAGTGCCACATTTCACAGTTCAGTCTTGTTTTTTCCAGTTAAAAAGTGGAAACATACTATAGACTATTTTTTAAAAACTTTTGTCTACTGGAATTTTGCAGTTTGCAGATCACAAAATCAATATATGCAATGATTTCAGTACAAACCGCATCCTTCCCTGCTCCTCAACATCCTTCCAAGGTGGCCAGACCAGTAGCATTAACCACAAATAATATAGAACAGACATATAATTATCTGATTCAAATTCAAATTAAGCAGAAAAAAGAAAAAAGGTTTGCACTGACTTAAATTACAACTGTGTGTCTTCAGCCTGTCCAAGCTACTAGCATGGCTGTGTTTCCTCAAGGCTGACAAAAAGGGTTTATTTCAAAGTAGTTATAATGCATTCAGTACCGCCACCTAATTATGGTCTGATGTCTTGTATCAGAACTCAAAGTAAGCAGCAAAATATGTTGTCTGTGTCTTTGTGTTTGACCTCAGTAGTCAGCTTCACAAAGCACACTCCAGAAAACAGGAAAACCTTTCCTGTAATTCCATCCAAGATGGTTTTTCTCAGCATGTATAATTTTGCTAAGTAAAAGCTTGAACTATCACAGAGAGGGAAAAAAAATACATTTGCATGAAATTGCACACTGTGGGAGTCCACAAAGACAATCCTCAGTCAGTGTTCGTACTTTAAACAGATACAGAATGACACAGGTCCTGGGAAAAAAGCATGTTGGACACAAATTGATGGCAGATGTGACTTGAAATTGGTGGGTTCACCCCGGAGAACTTGACCAAATGATCACTTTAGATTTCCATCAGTAATTGACAGATTAAATGTTTGACATATTCAAAGCTACGGCATCGTGTGATCGCGGTCACGGCGAAAACAATAAGACAGTTGCTCTCTGTCAGAGACGTGGAGAAAGGCTGGATGCTGATGTAGTCATTTTAGACTTGGTGAAAGACCACAGATGTGGACCGACACGCCCTGCTCAAACCACACACTGTATATTTCCACTTACTGAGGACATGAAGAATTGTAGCTACACAAGTTCAGGCAAAACTGAAAAATTATGCTCCTATTTCTGCTATTTCTTTTGCATTGATGCTTAGATATGCAGCAGTATTATAAATCTTATATTATAAATCAATTCTGCTTTCTTGTCATTCATCATCCAAGGATGAAATATACGCCTCGGGAAAATAGCATATTTGAAACATTTGAAAGGGTTATAAAAAATAAACAGTCTACCTTGAACACACATTTATTCCTTATAAGCTCCATAATTCAGGTAAGATTGGAGTCAACATTTTATTCTGAGTTCTTTTGAGATCCAAGGTATTACACGTATTTTTTTATGAAGCTGTAAAAGAGAATACAAGAAGAGGTGTGAGATTTCATGCTTTTTGGAAATAAAAAAACAGGTGAGATCAAGCCTCAAGATGTATTTGATGATGACTTTAAAATCCCTTTACCTGACTTTAAAGTATTGTGGATATATTCTGCTGAAGTGCAGAAGTCCACCTCTTCCTGCTCACTCTGGCTTCACTCTTGTTTTTGCTGACACAATAGAGCTGCCCACATACTCTGTAATTCTTATGATGCTGTGCATAGCATTTTAATGTCAAGCCATTAATTCTGAGACTTTTGTAAAATTGCTGTAAACAAATAACACCCTTGCCTACAGCAGAGGCAGCCATTAGTCTTCCAGCTGAAATTTGCTGGGTTCATTTACTGCTAAAATAGAAGGTTGCTGTTTTACTCTGCAGTTTCAGTTGCACTTCTCGAACTGCTGTGTTTCAGATTCACATTAGCTGACCTGTCCTTGTGAATTTACTGCCAAAGGCTTTTGTCATTTATTTGTCCTTGCTCTTGCTTTTTAAGCCAAAAGCAGAATACAGTAGGAGATTTGTATCACGCTAGGAAATGTGCTCTTATTTCTAAGAAAAAGCTTTAATGTTGATAGCCCATTCCACAAAGAATTCTATTTGAATAGCAGAGAAACTAAAAAACAAAAGCCATATTCACAATCTGGCTGAGAGCAAATTGGTTTTTAATGAACTGAGACAACTATGAAGCTATGAAAAGACAAGCATGATGTCATCCATACCAGTGGGTGGCATGTTTAATGAATGAGCTTAGGCTAGTGTTATACTTTCTGCATCTGCAAGTAGGTGAGAGTTTGAGTGATGTGAAGTGAAGTGAAGTCAGTGTGGCTTTCAAGTTCTTTAAATCTGCTTTCTTTCTCCCCTGGTTGCATAAAATAAGTCTGATGGTACTTGAAAAATAATGCAAGAACAATCTTTCTTCTGTGATGTTTTCTGGTGAGGCCAAGAACTTTAAGAAGTACCCTCGTATGTAGACATGTTACGCATATATGGAACGTGTCCTCTGAGCAGACTCCAAGTGGACTAGAAAGTAATATAATTAGAACAACTACACATCAATGGTGTCCACAGAATTTTCTGTTAGTTAGATAGTTAGTTAGAAGTTTCCCAGTTAGGAAAGTTTCACTTAAGATTCCTTTTAGCCTAAGGAAGATTTCCTGGATTCCACCCAGGTAATACTCCTTCTTGGAGATACCCAGAGGTGGTTGGTAATATGCAGAGGGCACATGAAGTGCCAGTGAATATAAAAGACTCTGGTGAACTCTACAACAAGATGAAAGGGCTTTGCCACATTGGCTTCACCAGCAGAAGCAAAAACAAAAATTGTTGCATTTTATCTGAGATTGCACCAGAACAAGGACATTTGGACTGAACTGCAGGCCGTGCTTACACAGAGCAGAGAGGAGACAAGCATAACAAAGAAATAGAAATTGAATTTGCGCAATATTTGTAGTGTGTAGGGTCAGCTGTATTAGTAATGCATCGATTCAAGGGTGTTTCATTTTTTATAAAGTGGGCAGTGGTGGCGCAACAGGTTAAGCCCCTGGACTACTGATCAGAAGGTCAGAGGATCAAACCCCCACTGCGGCCACTTGAGCAAGGCCCTTAACACCTGACTGCTCCCTGGGTGCTGCACCGTGGCAGCCCACTGCTCCTAGTATGTATAGTTAAGGTGAATGCAGAGAAGGAATTTCCCCAAGGGGATTAATAAAGGTTATATTATTATTATTAAAATAATTTGCTTTATTGATCCCCTTGGGGAATCAATTAAGCAAATAAATTAAAGGACATTTTTGAGTTCCCTCTACGCCTAGACATGGTTGTACTGTTTTCATAAAGGTGCAAAACTTTATATTCCAGTGAGAACTGAATACATGGTGACTATGTGACAGGAGCTAAAAACACCCAGAAACTGTTTGAGGATCAGAGGGTTAAGTACTTCCCCTTATATGTAGTTACCCACCCCAGTCTTTCACCCAGTTTAGGAATGTGGTTGAAAGTTGTTCTTCTTACTATATGCACTGCTGGAGTTCTTCTTCTTCATCGCCATTAGAAGTCGATGAAGCTGTGCCAGCATTCCCTCCCCTGCTTCTACTATTAAAGAGAAGCCAACTTTAATTGCTGGATTGAAATGGGATATAAGCTGTGGTTTTCCATATTCCAGCCTCACCTGCACAGTCTTTACTTTTCTCTTTGCTATAAGACACGCTTCTTCCTGCGTTGGCACTGAATATTGGCATTGGACTAAAATAGTGCCCTGCGGATTCTCATATTATTTTAACCCATTACTGGCGCTAAATGGAAAGTAAGAGTGCTTATGGGTCATCCTCTGGGGATAATGGATATCTGTAACCGATTATATTAGGGTATACATTGGATTAACAGACAGAAAGTGCCATCTCTGTAGCTTCTCCACTATTTTAACTAAAAATAACCCGACATAGGATCGTATAAGAGATCATGTCCCAAAGAGGCAAGTTAGACGGGCCATAACTGAAAAGCTCTACGCTAGATTACAAGCTTCTCCGGCTCCTATGCCTTGCAGTTTAGTAATTCATGAGGAATCCTTTTCTTCTTCTTCAGTGAAAAATTGGAGGGAGACATATGAAGAAAGAGAAAATTAAAAGGAAAAGCTGGACAATATGGAGGGAAGAAGATGGAAAAAGCAGAGAACAGATGACACACAGCTCAGCAATGAAACATTAATATGCCCACTGTGTATGGCAATGGGCAACCGTGCACTTTCTCTGTCAGACTCATTTTCTGTTGTAAAAAAAATTAACCACACTTGACTCTGTGTATGAATCGGTTAAATACATTCTCGCAAAAACATTTTTTTAACTGCAGGCAAGTGCATTTTTGTGCGATTTCCTCAGACTTCATAAACACAAGGCTGGCTGGCTGTGGGACAATGAAAATGTCAGTAAGTTTCCTCCTCCGAAGAAAAGCAAAAGCAGACACTTCCCCCTGGAAACCAGCAGTGAATTCAGCACTCGCGAGCTGGAATGTTAAATGTTTTGTGGCGCTTGATATTTCTGATATGCTCAGCACAGAGTGTGGGAGGAATTGGCAGACGTGAATGAGGATCGCTGCAGGAGAGGGATGGTATTGAGTGGCAGAAATAGAGGCGTACAGCGAAGATAAGCATGAGCCATGAGGTTATTTGACAAGTACGGCTAACTAGGCTTTGTTATCACAGGCTCTTTATGCTTGTTAGCTTTAAAAAAAATCGAAATTTCTGAACATTATACAGTGTGACAATAGCAGAAAACTTCAAAGTTTCCATCTTAGGCGAAGAAAAGGGAAAAGGGATAGGAATCGGACAAACAAAGTGGACAGAGGCTGCAGAAAGTGACCAGGATACTGAAAAGCATTTTAAAAGAAGAAAGGAGGACTGAGGGGGTGTTGCAGAGAAGAGTAGAGAAGAGGAGCAGATGTGACAGCCAGGTTCTCATATCCTATAATTATAGCTCTGCCATCGCTTCTCCTCTGCTCACCTCCTGTCCTGTCATTCCTCCGTTTTAACCCCCAACCTCTCACTTCCTCTCAACAATCACCGCCTCCCACTTTCTCTCTCTCTCTCTCTCTCTCTCTCTCTCTCTCTCTCTCTCTCTTTCCCGACATGCATTTTCTCTCCTCTTTCCCTGTCATCTGTCATTTTCATAGCACTCCTCCGTTTGGCTTCCCGTGCTCCTCCTGGAGAGATCTGGGCCACTCGGCGTTTGTGCTCACCCATGGGAAAGGCTCGCCTGTTAGCTCGCCCAGCAGGGGCAATCTGCAGGCTGAGAGAGGACCCCGGTTTTGTCACACACAACTGCTCGTAGCAAGGCAGATATCGGAATCAATTCAGGCCAAAAGGGCGGCTTGCTGGTAGTTTAAAAGTGATAATCCAACTTATTTTTAATGATTATTATACTATAATTCATGCAATATTGTAACAGTAATACATTTAAAAATGTAAACAAATGCACTGGTACACAAGAATATGAAGAAAGATTTCTGGATACAAAAGGTTGTCGTTGTGTCATGTTGCTAACATGCTCAAACCTACAATGCAGTGATGCTTACATTCATTTTAGCCATTTCCAGCATCTTAGCATAGCATACATGTGCTAAGTGACACGAAATACAAGTGTGAGACTCATGGAAATCCCATGTATTAATGAATCAAAGTACTGGATACAACTTAAAGATTCAGACTTGATGGTGGTGCTAAAGGAAAAGTCAAAGGATCACCAAAGTCATAACAATTCATCTGGTGGTTGGAGCAAATGTTTGCACCAAATTCCATGGCAATCCATCCAATAGCCGTTGATACATTTCAATCAAACCCACAAATGTAAACTTCAAGGGGGCCCTAGAGGAAAAAGCAGGCAATCATCAAAGATGTTCCATCTTCAGGGCAACACAAGTGTCTCAACTAAATGTTATTTCCATCTAGTTCATATGCAATATTCCAAGTATATATCAACACATACATACCATAGATGCTCGCATTCACAATTACAACCAATTTAAAATCACCAATTAATGTGCATGCATGTCATTTTATCTGACTTACATTAAATAATTGCCCAATTTACTGTAGAAGTATATAGAAGTATTCAGTATTCTTGTATCTTATTCGTCCTCTAAAGCCAGTCGATACTCAGCTTTTCTGCAAAGACCCTCTTGTGACTTGTGACTGTCTACCTACTATACTATTTAGTCGTGGTGTTCCCGTCTTGACCACTTCCCCTAAAAAATGTAAATTGTGACAAAGCCAAGCTGATCAAACTTGGATAAACTCAACAATCTGCCATGACTAATTCTAAAGTATTATTACTTCCACAATTTATTTATGAGTGTCTCTATAGAGTGATTCAGCACAAACTGAATATTTAATTTTAATTTCCCCCCCACTGTTTTCTCATCATTTATACATTCACTGCCCCGTTCTTTATAATATAATAGGTTTTGGTAAAATTAACAAATGATTTAGAAAATATTCTCATCACTGTGTCAGTTTAGGAGCTTTTCAAGTTCCTTCAATCATATCAAATGATCAGCACCAACAAATGGTGTTTGCCCAGTCCTCCTGGAATTGGGTTAGGGTTAGACATTTCCATTTTTTTCTCAACACTTTAAGGAGATTAGAGATTTAGATTTGATGGTGGTGCTAAAAGAAAAGTCAAAGGATCACCAACATCACCAAATGCTTTGCACCAAATTTTATGGCAATCCATCCAATAGCTGTTGATACATTTCAATCAAACCCACAAATGTAAACTTCAAGGGGGCCCTCGAGGAAAAAGAAAGTGATCATCAAAATTGTTCCATCTTCAGGGCAACATGTGTCTCAACCAAATGTTATTTCCATCTAGTTGATACGCGATATTCCAAGTATATATCGACACATATATACCATAGATGCTTGCATTGCATACCAACCAATTCAGAGCGACTTTTTGTCCATGCTGGCTTCAAAGATGATATTCAGAGTGACTTTTTGATGCTGGAAACAGAAGATTTAGAAAGCAGAACAAGGTCCATTTAGTAGCACTTTTGGAGCTTTTGCTTTTTAAGTTCTTCTATCTTTACGCTACTGTACTGTGCTGTACGCAAATGTACCTTTTTGTCTTGTTTTGGACAACCATTGGCCAAACATAAGACCAGACATGAAGCTTGTTCACCTAATCTGAAGTGTGTATTTTATGTTTCGGCGGACATCCTCGGTCCGTCCAGAAAAGAAAGGAAAAAGTCAATGAATGTCCCCATCTACATCCTAGACGTCGGGCAACATCCAAACAACAACTTTTAAGGGGTGAATCAATATTTCACAAAGTCTCCTGTGCTACGCCCTGGGATGCTGAGGGCCTTCGCCAAACAATAGGATCCTGACCTGCATTATTTATCCCGCATTCATTCTCTTCTGTCTGACTCAGGCTCAAAGCACACAGGGGACTCAACTTTCCAAACTAAACTTCAGATAAGAAAACCTTTCAAAACATCTGCCGCTCCATGCTCCAATCTCTGCGGTATTTTGAGTCGCCTCGTACCATCAGCTATAACGCTAACCACGTTGAATAATGCATCGCTGATTCATATCTCGTATGGGCCATGCCAGAATCTGTTTGGTCTGACTGAATGTCAATGAGTAAAGCCAACAAAATTGATTAGGAATTTTGACAATCTAGAGTAAGTTATTTAAATTTTAGATGGAAAAGCCCCGGCCCACGTACACCGAGGTTGCATCACTTACATCCATCAGAAATATGCAAAAACCACTCATCTTACATAGCTACAGCTCTATATTTAGAAGTACTCCAATCACCATTAAATCTAACTTTGAGTATCCAATAAGCGTAACTCACTTATTACAAAATGGCTGGAATACTGGCAGCAGATTTTTAATGAACTTGACATTTAATGCTTCATGGCTTTTAGTAGGTTTCCCCTAATGTCTTTTCATAACGTGTAATTAGGCACGGACTTTAAATGATGTGTGCGTGCAAAGGTTCCTAACAGAGGAGATGACGATCGCTCAGTCTCAATCAGTGTATTATCTCTGCCTCAGACCATTACTGAAGCTGGCTACTTAATAGCATCTTAGATTAGATGTGGAGCTGATTGCACATTGATTGTAAGGGAATGAGGGCAGGGGATGTCAATCGCAACATCCAAAGTGACTCTAAAGAGCAAAGAGAGAGGACACCAGAGAAGGATTTTGTGTCAGGATGTATTTTACACCTCCAAATCTGTTACCCGAATTAACCTAATGTTGCAACGGAACTGGTAAAAGTGAGGCCCAGTCAAAATTACAATTCCTGACTTCAATCTAAAGGTCTCAAACTTAAATGGTTCAGTCAAAGATAGATGTGGAGGAGCATACAAAGCCACATAAACACCCTCACACCTCATGAGTGCTGACATCTCTCCACTGATCATTATCTAAAATAGCACCGTAAATATGTTAAGTTCAGCATATGCAGTACTGTGGAAAACTCTTAAGCACTTGAAGTAAAGTAAGGGTGCTTTTACAGGTAATCGGATTTTTAAAAAAAGAAAAGAAAATTAAATTAAATGAATATTTGGTGTGACCACTATTAAACAACACCCACCAGTTCTTCTTTATACATTTGCACCAAGTTTTTCAAGGTACATGGCAGGAAGGTTCTTCTTAGCATCTTTGCCACAGTTCTTCTGTGGATTTAAGCTGTTTCATTGTTTTCTGTAACTTCATGTAATTCAAAACAGTCTCCATTATAGTGATATTGGGCTTTGCGGGGGTCAGACCATCCACTTCAGGACTCCTTGTTCTTTCCACAAATGAACATAGTTCTTAAGGATTTTGGTTGTACGTTTGTGGTTGACTCGCCTCGTCACATGTGGTTGCTTTGTCAGGGCCGTTTGGCACGCTGGGTTCGCTATAGCCCAATTTTTCAGCTTGCAGCGTGGCTCAATAGACTCCTTGAACGGAATAGACACCATGGGGACATAGCAAAATTTTCTCAGCTGATGCTGCAACTGTCGCTACTTTTTAGGCAACGGAATGCCTTGTAACATGTACATAATGTTACAAAAGGATGCATTTTTACCCCAAACCATCTATTTCTAAACTTGTCCAAGCAGTTTTAGTGCTGGTTTTGGTGCCTAAACATAACAAAACAGTGGATAAAAGTGAAACTGAAGTCACAAAATAAAACAAAACTAAGTGAAAAAAACTGATCCCAAACACTCTTGTGTGAAGTCCTCTAACGGACACCACCATGAACTCCTTAACCTCCTTAGGAGACCCCTATCCTTCAATCTTGTATCTCTGGCAAAACTGCAGTTTTAATGCTCTGTTAATGAGAACACGTATGGATAACATCTAAGTACCTATATGAATAAAATAATAAAGAAAGACAGTTTAGTGAGAGGACCACACATAGAATTACATCATCGTGGCGATGCAGCTGTTTTACTCATCCCATTGCAAACCCACTGTAATAGCAAGCACTTCAAAAATAACTGATGCTTGACACTGTTGCCTGGAGCGATGAACAGGTAACACTCATTAGAAATAAAGCTCCTCTGCTGCCAAATAACCAGAGCAAAACCAAGAGGAAGCAGTGGCTCTGCTACCAATCAACCAGTCCCTGCTGCCTCCCAGCATGACTGTACACAGTTTTAAAAGCCAGCAGGTGAATGAGAGGTGAAGTGACCTCAGTGGAGTCATGCTTGGAAGGCCACATCAGAGGTTGAAGCATGAATCAAAGGTCAGATGAGATAATGTGCCAGAAACTACTAAGAGGATCTTCTTACAGAAACCAGCAGGCAGCAGAGCTTAGAAGCTCATCTGTTCAAAGCGTGCTTGTACGTTGTCAGTTCATCAACATTTAACTACAAGGAGTGTCAGTTTTACTAACATCAACATACAGCAGCGTATTGTGGGACCCAGTTGCTTCAATGTGCTTTGGGAAATTTGTGACAGCAAACTAAAGCAAGCAATATTAAAAATGTGGAATGTTGAGGAGATGTTTTGCAAACATGCTCCCAATGAGCAGGAATCCGTTCAAAGTGAAATTTAAAGCTTATAAATGACATTCACTTACACCACTACACGTTTACAGTGTGCTGACTCGGCTGACTAATTTAACAGCCCCTGAAGTGAACTCCTCATGCAATTTATAGTTCAAATGTTTAATTCAGCTACTATCATTTATTCAAGTAAATTTATGAATGACTTAACAGCGGTCACTCGCTTACTTACTCTCACCCCCACACACACATACCTACCGTATGAATCACCAGGAAGATTTGCAGGATATGGAGTGAAATTACAAAGAGTTTCAAGGTGATGTCCTTCACATCTGGCTCAAAGTGTTGCATATGTACTGCATATGTTCTTATTTTCTGGAAGGAGGTAGTACATGCAGACTGAGAGCAATTTTGTTGCTGATTTAAAGCTTTGGCAACTAAAAAAAGGTTGTGTTAAAATGATGACTGCTGATAAAACCCATGTCTATATAACTGAAAAGCCCGTGCTTGAAGTTATGCCATATAGTCTGGCAATGTGGGTCCCACCTCGGAAGAAATCGAGATAACCGCCCGACTACTTGAAATGTAGTTGGTAAGAAGTAGCACAAGTAAAGGGATGTCATAAATTTGACAAAATAATCTCAACTCAGCACCCGCTTACTAGATGCCTCCTCAGCTTTTAATCGCGCCTGTCAGCTGAGCAAAATTCATCCAAATACAATCTGCTGATAAAATCCGAGCTCACCTAGTGGAGCATCCGCACTGTATACTGAGCCAGGCTTGATTCCTACTACATGTCATCCCTTCTCTCTCTTGAAGAAGGTGGCATGTGGACACTGAATTAAAGACCCCTTCACAGAACGTTTTTTCCATCTTTTTGACATGTTCATATGATGTCTTTTACTTGCTAGAGGACCTATCATAAGCAAAATAAGTACTAAATGCCTTGACTGAGCATTTCTACCATAAAACTGCAGCGTACAGAAGACTGTCTCAAAACATTCAGATTTCTTGGGTTTCATACAAACCTAAGGAACCAATAATGTCATCTTGCAGGCTGGGACTGTCTGTATCATTATAATTCATCTTCAGAATTACTCCAGTTTTACAACTTACCATTGTGTTGTGTAGAGTTTTATAGAGTCAGAAGTGAGCTGGTGTGCTCAAGCTGCAGCTCAATGGTGTAGAGTTACATCCAAGCCATTTCTAAGACAAAAGGGGATTCTTTTCATGTAAAAAACAACAATAACAAAAAAAAAACATCTAAATATGTAACTTTGATATATAGAGATGAGCTTTTAGAGGTTGAATCAATAATTGCAGAGGGATGTTAAGATAATTTGCTCAAACGACCATGTTCAAGCTCTATATATCTGTAAAAAGTCATATAGTAACATTTATTTGAATAATATAACATATAATAATTTGTGTTTAAACTAATACTAGTGAGCATGAGCTTGGCCATAGAGTAGCAGCAAAACTCCAGAGCGTACTGAACTAAGGAGCACAATACTTTATCACTTATGAATGCAGTTTTTCATTTAGGATCAAAGAATGTTTATTTCAAACATGACATAATATCTCTTAATCATAACGTATTTACCATGACTAATAATCTAATAATAATAATCTAACCTTTATTGATCCCCTTGGGGAAATTCCTTCTCTGACCCATCCTATTCACAGTTAACCTTAACTATACATACTAGGAGCAGTGGGCTGCCACGGTGCAGCGCCTGGGGAGCAGTCAGGGGTTAAGGGCCTTGCTCAAGGGCCCACAGTGGTGGTGACTGGGACAAGCGGTAATTGACTACTATATTTTCCCAATCTCAGCTGTATTCTATTCCATGAGCAAATATTTTAGAATTGTTTTAGATTTTTTTTAATGTTTTTCCTGAAAGATTGTGTAGAAACATATTTATTTCCCTGGCAATATGTCTGACATTGTTGTGTAAAGCATCACACAACAAGCACAACGAATCTGCAAGATTGCAGTGTGCAACAGCCACATGCCTAAGGTGTCTTTAAAATTATATTATTTACTTAAATTCCATAATTTTAGCATGCATATTCAGCATTTACAGTGGCTATATGTATCACCACTTTATAGTTATAATGTATTTGTAATGTTGCACGTACTTCACACATATATTTGCCAATACTAGCTTTCAAAATGTTCCTGTTCATTAGTTTTTTCATCTCATTTCCTTTTTTCCTCGGGATCCTCTTCTCCTCCCTTTTTTCCCAGCTGTCGTCTTTCTACCTAATTTAACTGACGGCTCATTGGCTGCACCTGTGCTGGTGTATTTAAGTGTCCTGGAACCATGTGAGCACTGAGGGAGGAAGAGGGGAGTGAAATGTTTTATTTGCTTTAAAAAATGATACTTTAATCTCAGTTTGCAGGACTTTCTTGAGGCATTATTGCTCCTAAATTTTGTGCGCAGTTAACCTTTTTGGAGTTTTTTTCTTACTTACTCATTACCCTTTGACTTGTTTTTTCAACTCCACTCCACCAAGATGCTGCATTTTCTAGTACAAGCCTGACCAGCGCTTGTCAGCTCGCACAACAATGAAGCATGACCCCATTAAAAAGCCAGTTGAATGGAAAACAAAACAAATCAACTGTGGCAATTTATCTATGTGGGTTCCTCTTTTAGAACTGGGCCACGCAGTCAGTCGACCGGCCCTTTGCTTCCTATAAACTGCTGGGAAAGGCAGCGTGTGTGTGGATGCTGATGTGTGTGAACATGTGTACAGTATGCTCGTGCTTTTCTGCTCCCGAGGGCAGATCAGTATGGTACTGTACATCATGGTTGGTTGGACAGTGACCTCCTGTCACATGGCTGCAGGACTCACACTGATGAACGCGCACTGCTAAGAATAAAGCCTTGCAGCAGCTGTACTGGAGGTTTGAATCACATTGACAAGACGTGTGCAAAGTTTACTTTTAATGCATATGACAGATACATTTCAGATATGTTTTTGTCATTTTTTTTTAAGGTTGCAAGCTGTCATTTTCACTCATCTGCATGACTTGAATATTGTCTTCATTGGATCATATTTTTGTGGCTGCTTGAGCTTTTTTTTCCATCTGTGGCAGCACACATGGAGTTTAGCCAGGGATTTTTTCGAATTTCTGACAATTTATCAATTTTTCTGGTTTGGTTTTGCTGCTCCCAAACAATCATTATCCTCAACCAATGAGGTTAAAACTCCATTTGCTTCTCTTTTGTGAGTTACCAGGACATCACAGTGACTGCAGTATGATTACAAAGTTTTGTAAAATTTGGCTGAAAGTTGCACATAGTGATGGGTTCTTGAGCAGATCCAGGAATTTAACTAGTTTAAGGTTGGCGCCATGTGGCATTTTCTTCATGGCAACAAATCCCATGAAAAAAACACAAAACCAACAATGAACTGAATGTGCAGAAATTGCATGTGAAGCCTCTCTTTGGTTTCACTGACTGGTCGGTTCAATCACTGCCACATTTTGAGTTGAATCCTTGTGCTTTGTTCACTGAAAATCTGTATTAATCCGCTCCTGAAAATAGTCCCAAAAAATGCACTATTTACTCTCATTTGAGTAACATTTTGCTAAAACCTAAAATGCCCATATGTTTTATGAAATTAAACAATTGCCACTCATTTTCAAGTAGCATGTTTTCAGTATAAACAAATGGGATAGTGGCTTAAGTGCCACAGAGAGCAAAGGAAAAGTACAGCAAGTTGGTCTACCACATTGTTGGTTTTGGTCTTGCTTGCAAGAACATTTCAGAATATCAGCATTTTTATCTTTTTAACATTATAAAAGAGCATCCTAGGACATATTTTCCCATGAACCGCAGCACTTAAATGAAAGAAAACTGGCATATTTTCCACATTACTAGACAACTAAAAACACATTGATGTTGACCCAGTTATTTAAAACTTTTTTATTGACTTTACAGGATAGTGCAGGTTTGGTGGTGTCTGATCTTAGAGTCGTTTTGAGGTGAAACAGGTGCTTTAAAGTGTACGTGTCACTTGTTAAGCCCCCTTTTAGTAATCAGTGCATGCGAAAGAATGCACTGTACTGGAGAGTGAATACACAATGATCCTTGTATTTTTTTATTTTCCAAGGCAGTGATGTGTTTCTTATCCAACAATGATTTGCAGATGGGATAATTCAGGTCAGAAACCTTTTTGCATGTTGAAACATTTCTATCTTCAGGCCAGGTTTTGGACCCTACGAAGCAACACAGAATGAACCGACTGTGCCTCTAATGAGGACCTTGTGGGTACGAATTCCTTTCAGGATGTGTGTGTGACCATGTGTTTCTGGAAAAAAAAAACTGTGTTATGCATGCATGGCTCAATTTTTTTTGTGCTCACTACCTCACATTGGTCCTCCGAAATGTGATAAAACTCGGTGAAATCCACATTTTGTTTAGTGGCATGCATGAATTCTTAACTCCCTCCAGGAGTGGGGCTGAACTCTTGCACCAGCAATTACAAGTGTCTCTGTGTAGATGAGTTCATGCATACCTATTTGTGCATGTGTACTTTTCTGGCAAATTGTTTTTTAGCTTGGCCAACGGGATAGCGTTCCTGCGAGCCAAGTCATTAGCCACTGAAATAAAGCAGCTTTGTTTTGTTGTCATGGTCCACGAAATTCTATTTAAATTCCGGCTCCCTTCCAGAAACCGACAAAAAAGGGGGCCAAAAGAAAACAGAAGACACGCACTCGGTGTAGTATCTGAAACAAACCTGCTTCTGCGCCTTCACTGATCACAATTAATCAGAACCTCCTTGAGCGGAACATGACATGCTTATTTCAAACATCACTGGCACAGAGTCCATGGCAAAAGAGTAGAAAATGGAGCACACTGGTTAATTTACAGGCTTTAACTGCTGCTACTTCGTGCATCCACATACTGGAAAAAAATTGCATTAAATGATTCATCAACTGCAGTAGCACTCATGTTGTGTATGTTTTGAATTGCGCCTGTGGTTTGGTGTATGTTGGACAAACAAAAAGAGCTTTGAAGATTTGCATATCTGAACATAGGACTGCAACATGTACACAAAACAGGGGTTGTGCTATTTCCCAACATTATGTGCAACATCATTAAAATTGTAGAATATAGAAAAAAAATCCTCCCTTCTCCTAGAGTTGATGATGAACTCAATTATCCACAGAGAAGCATATTGGATCCACACTTTAGCACAAATGAAAAACTGAATTGTTAGATATTTATACCTGTACTCTTGCACTTTTATTTTGAAAGATTTGATTTGTTCCAGACATGATGTCGGCCCTCTGACATTAAATAATTCCTTGATTTGTTTCTGGAATGATGTTGGGGTGGACACTGACCATGGCAACTCCCACCATTGGATTTATCATCCAATAGATTGAGATCCCTGCTCAACCAATTATCCAATGGCAGTTGTACACATGGTTTAACTTGAATACTCTCCAATCCCAGGCTGCATTCCAGGGTCCATACTTCCATACTATACAGTATGCTAGAAACGGATTTAGTATGTCCCTATACACAGTACATCAAATGTAGCATGCCAGACATACATATGTAAGTATGCAAGCCAGCATTTTCTGGCCATTCTGACACATAATCCTGCAGTTACATCACATATGTCGTGGTGTTGCTCATGAGTGTAAGCAAGCTTGAGCTGCCAGTAGTGCACAAACAGATACCAGCACATTTTGCACTACAGACTGTGAAAGTCAAAGTTTAAGGTGCATTATTACAACAAAGAAGTATGTCCCAGTTGTGTGCATGCTGCATGAAACTGTATGTACTTTTTTGAGGGCAGCTGGAGTACATAGACTCAGTAACACCAAGTCTAGGAAGAGTTAAGGCTGTCCTCTTGTCAAATCAAGTGCAAGATTTCTCTGATGTGGACCCAAATATGCGCCCTTTCAAGACTTCCTTGAGGGACTTGCCCCTACTTCTTTCCAAAATTGGTGACCTATAAAGGTGACCATCCTGTGCCCCACAAAATGTACAACTCAAGCATGGATGGTGTTTAACAGGAAGTTTATCTCTAAGTGACAGCATCTGGTTGCTTGCTGTTCTGGGTATTTATTGCATGTTTGTAGAGTTGTTTGTATATTCAGGCAACCGTCCCAATAGGATTTACAGTTTTCCCGTCCGTTTTCCCGACTTTTGATCGATCGCTAAAATGTACAAACACTGTAATGTCACAAACAGGGAGTAATCTACGCATTAAAGTCCAGATTCATTCCTTTGTTTTCCATTTATGGTGATGCATCGTTTCCAAGCAACATGTGCTGCCACAACACTGTGTACTGTTCCTCCTTTTTATACCATTTCTCATGAACTCACACACTCCAGCACTGCAGCTGTGATGTGAGTTAAAGTCTGTGAGGGTTTAGTGCTTCAGCTTTAGGGTGGAGATTGCGAATGAGAATATATCGAAATATATCCACTTTGATGGAGACACAATGGTGTTAAAACTTTAGCCTGTTGTTACAATTAAAGGCTGTGAATTGCTCTCTGGAATTTCTTTTTTTTCCACAGCACAAACTCGAATTCGTGTTGTCAGCAGTGGATGCTAGAATTTATGTGAATTTCCTCTGATAAACTATCAAAAGAGTAGAAGTAGAAAGATGTAGCTGGCAAAAGGAAGAAAAATGCAACAAATACAAAGGTCCTCAGGTTGAGTTGCAAGAAAAGAGATTTTAATTACTTTCCAAAGTTTCCAAACTTGAGTTGATCAGAACTCCTGATAACCTGCAAGAAAGAAAGAAAGTGGAATTAAGAGTAAATGAAAACCGGCCACCTCAGGTCTGTTTCTTTAGAAATTTCTCTACTGAGAAATTAACTTTATTCTCATTATTCCCTGAGCCTATTAAGAGAAATGAGACAAAGCAAGTGCACATTGTCTGTGTTTCAATTATTACCTCATACCTAATTGTCAGTCACACACAATCTCTCCAGTTAAACACACAAATGCTCATCCATTACCTTTTTCCAATGTGTCTAATGGTCTGCTAGCAGTTGATTTCACCTCTCTGGGGGTCTGTAAGGTGGCTTAATTTGCTATCAGGCAGAGCTGAAGGAAAATTGAAAGTAAAAGCCATGAAATCTTTTTAATCTTCTCTTTTTCCCCTCTCCATTCCTTTCCCCCCTTTTCTCATTCTATCGCAAAACCATTAAACACCTGGTCTTTCCATTTTTTCTTCCATTTGTCACCTTCCTTAACTAGTTTGTGTAATTTCTTTCATTATCAGTTGTGTTTTTTTTGGTGACGTGCACTAAAGAAAAAGAATAAGTAGTTTATTTAGCCCCTGAAAGATACAGTTTCATCAAAAAGCAGGCTCTTGACTGACCTCTAGTGGCAGAGTTGTGGGATTACATCAAATCTCACACATAAATCAGTTGAATATTCCATAAGGATCAATTTTAATCAAGGACAGTTGCTCAAGGAATGAAGAAGAGTGTCAGTTTCGCTGCCAAAAAAAATTAAGAAAGAACTGGGTTAATAGCTTATTGCAGTTTTTGGAGTTCCCCTGCAAGATGGTGACATAATTTTTTTTCCACAAGAAGCTGTGTGATTTGATGATTTGATGATGGTCATGGAAAACGCCACCTCAGCACAAGTACATTTGCTTGTTCAGCTGAATGCTTGAAATCTGCTGACTTATGAGCATATTTGCACCAACTTTGTCAACCCATTTATACCATACCAGAACAGCTTATTAATCCACACTCTTGTCCCAGACTTGTTGACTGGCTTTACCATCTTTTTTTCAGAGATGGCTCTTCTAACCACCATCTGACA
This sequence comes from Chromis chromis, assembly GCA_900302755.1. NCBI lineage: Eukaryota > Metazoa > Chordata > Actinopteri > Pomacentridae > Chromis > Chromis chromis. The sequence goes on from OMNN01019255.1 coordinate 44,875, forward strand.
TTTCCCCATTGCTCACTCGACCACCATCTTTATTCTTTGCACCACTTCACTCCCAGACATGTACTTCTCAAGTGTAATAAGGGGTTTTACGCGCTACAGACCAACCACCGTACTCTGCTCTGTCAAGTTTTTGAAGGTGAGGCTTTGAAACTCATGCCTCAGTCTGACATTTACAGTCGAGCGACTCAGAGCTGCTTTTTTTTAGGTTGTTTTTTTTTTTTTGTCCTTGAATCTCCAATGGATAGATAAGGGGTATAAGGATGACATCTTTTTCTCAGACCTCCTTTCTCCTGTTGCTTTTGTTACTGTTCTGCTGGCTTGACGGCTGACTTCTAGCTCGTAACGCCTCACAATCTGCACTCTCTCGACTTTGATCTCCTCCTGAAGCCAGAAAGCTGCCAAAATAACAGAGTCTAGGCTTGTATACAGTCACACTGCCCTCTGTGTTCTCCATTTTGTCCCCCAACACTGAATGTTTTCCTCTCAGTTAAAATGGAAAATATGATTTGCATTCATAAAGTTTTTAAAATGAAAAATGCCTCTTTAGTGCATAATGAAAGCCATCTTGGAAAAAGTAAGGTTCCATTTATGTTTTATGAATGCAAACCCTGATTAGTAAGTGCACTTTGTGCGACAAGGGAATAAGGGCTGCGTGAATGCTTGAGTGGATCGCTAAAGGAAAAAGTTAAAAAATTACACTGCAGTAGCCACACACGTTACACAAACAATCATGTTAAGCCACCCACGAGCAAAAAATGCCCCAGTTAGCCTCAAACTAACTTGCAAGAGCTTTTCCCCTGCAGGCACCCAGGACTTGTGGTATTGCAGGGGTCTTTAACGAGTAGCCAGTTTTGACTTTAAAAGCAATGGTGTGAGGTACATTTATAGAAAACATGACCACACAGTATAGTATGCACTGTAGAAAGAGGAAAAGAACATTGCAGCAAAAAGACTTCTTTCACTTGCAAACTAGAAAGCTCTGCTTTAGTTGAAATGATGATTTCTCTTTATTCTGCCAACTAAAGATAACAGCAATGACTGAAAATTATTGCTTTATTGGAGGAAAATGAGATATAGTACCATTAAAGCTAGGCTAGGCGGTATGTTTTGGTGTCATTGGGCAAAAATGATTTACTTCAAGTGGTCTAAGAGGAAACTCTACACCTCCTCCTGGCTTCATTTTCAAGCTTTAGAAAATCTAGACTGTGACAGGAGATTTTAGCCAATCACAGGTCTTTTTACTCTCAGCAGGTGAGAGAATATAAATTGCAAGTCACATCAACAAAACAACAACAAACTGAGACAAGGATTTAGTGGTTCCTTAGGTGAAACCACAAATAAATGCTACGGCAAAAGCCTTTTTTCTTTTGGCTTTTTGACATTTTTGCCTATTGCAGCTTTAACACCCCCAGCTAGCTACAGCCTTCATACCTTTGTTTTGTTTTTTAAAAAATAGGCAAATTTTAAAAATAGTAAGTTATTAGGTCCATATATATGTAAATATGGTTGTGAGTAAGAATGTAAATAATATAGTCAAGACATGGCAATGTGCTGGGTGATGATGGAAAAGTTGAGCCTACAGTATTAGTCTAATATATATGATGCAACTGTATATACGTCATACTGCACCATGTGTCACTATGCTCTGAAATAAAGGACATGCACAGATGTAATTAATGCTATTAGTAATGGCTATACCCACATCACTTGCCAATACAATTGCACTTTCCCACCATCAATGAGATGCACATAACTGTTTATTAAGTGAGAATGTAGGTGTGGAGTAAGATAAGTAGCTGCAACTTTGAGTCAAAATGTTTGCTATACTGTATAATATATTATGTTAATATATTATACTGGACTATACACTGTGTTTTTTACAAAACTCTATTATATGCATACAAAATATTGTTTTCAGGAACTTATTATATCATAATATTTAATGCCAACCTGTAGGATTATGTAACAATAATAATGCATATGTATACATAGTGGTGCTGTCACATTATCAGATTTTCATTCCATTGTAAAATATAAAGGAGTTCAGTCAAATCAATGCATCTTTTCTAATTTACTCAGTGAAAACAACCAATTAAATAATGAAGCGAATAAATTCATTAGAAAAAAAAAAAAAAAAACTAGCACGTAAACAGACTTCCCAGAATGCATTGTTCAAGAGTTTAAACTCTCTAAAGACTCTTGTTTGTTGTAATTTGAGATAAACAGACATGGTGTAAACTTGCTGTGTGTCTTTGATACATGTGGAACTAAGTTATATTTGTTACTATTCATACTATTAAAATTCTTGTTAGAATAATAAATTCTAACAAGGCTAGTACTGAATTCAGTCACTGCACTCACAGACATATCATTTATCTCTCTATAACTGGAAAAAGCAGATTTCCTTCATCCACTGGCCTCCGGTCAAAAATGCTTTTAACAACTGAGGCTGTAAGTTTTTCAACATTCAAGGATGAAGACATTTTTTAAACTTGATTTCACTTAATTTCTTAAGTTCATGGAAGTTATTTTCTGTTCTTTTAATTTAACTGAGCAGGTTTACGCTGTCACAACTCATATCACTCAAAATGGATTACTAATCAACTGAAGTCACATTTTTTTAGTGTGGCAGGGGAACTTGTGTTTCTAAGGTGAATAATATTACAATAATTTGCAGTTTACATGATTAGTATGGCCAAAATAATTCATGATATCTATAGAAAACAAGAGAAAGTCTGTAACCATAACTGTAATGTTATTTTCCTATGTTAGTGACAACCAGGTAGTTTCTGCAACGTACCTGGAATATTATAGTATTACACACTGTTTTATGACATACTGTACAGAAAGAACAATTTTCTATGATGTAAAAAGAAGACATATTATATACACAATATGATTAGTCACCTTCCAAAATATCCAGTCCAACAACAGATGTAAATTTTATCATATTTAATTCCAATGTAGCATATTGATGAGGACACGCAGTACAAAAGCAATTATCAGACATTCCATTACAACTTGGACCCAGTAAACCCCACCGAAATATTTAAAAAATAACAACAACAAAAAAGAAAAAAACAACAAAACACCGTAGCACTAAGTTTGTTTCATAGTGAAGTCAACAAGACAAACATTAACATGTTGATTTGGGGGGAAAGCTAGGACCATGAGGAGTACTGTCTTTTTTTCTTATTTTTTATCTTTATTTGAATAAAAACTGTTATATAGTATTTATATATTACAACACTCGACAGAAAACAAAGTAATACAAAAACAAAATTCACAAAATATGAACCTTGAACAATACACGAAGAAACAACTTTTAAGAGCGAGACCGATGGCACGTCTATTTCCTCATAGATTTGCACATTTTCACAAAAGGTGCTTAAAATCACAAGCTTTTATTCTAAACGGAGCACAGACGGATGGATGGATGGATGGATTCCCATGGAAACAGTGAGAAGCAGAAATATGCCATTGTGCTTGATCTGACAGTAGATGGCGCCACAACCCTTGAAACAAACCCTCCTAGTCTTCCATTGGATTCTCAAAGTGACAAATCAAAGAAAAAGAAAATGTCAAATTTTACTTTCTCTCCACATTTAACGCTGAACCGGCTTTGTATCTTTACACGAGCAAATATTACACCTTAACTGGAGAAAATGTGACATATTTGCCAGCAAATACCCACTTGACTGTGACATTTGAGAGGAGGTGGACAGGTTGGTCGTGGGTGGAGATTATTAAAATATTCAAAAAGTACATTTCCACCTGCATGAGCAATGCCTCTGAGACTTTGAAGTGAGGAAAAGACACATGGAAACTTTCTTTTTCTTTAGCACCTCAGATGGACCACTAACGAATTGTGACATTTCTATGAATTTTTTAGGGAAAATTCATCAAGCCTCCCAGGTCCATACCTAGTCGGTATATTCAGTCATTCATACAAATGTATTACTGTGAATATCATCATACTGTGTAAGCTGACTTTGATCGTTTTTGATCAGATTATGATCTTAGCAACATGAATACTTTAAGTAGAAATTTAGATTTAATGATACCTTCAAATAATTCTTAGCTTTTTAAACAATGTTTAGGAGAGTAAATAGATCAAATTTGCTATTTGCAAACATTTTCTACATCAGCTCAAACACTGTTCTCCAGATTCAATCAATTCTTTGCATGATTTGAAAAGGCTAAGAATTATTTGAGCAAACTATTTGCCGTATATCAAATATCCAGCCTTAACACTGACTCTGGTATGCACAAACTAACCAATGTGGGCTACGAAGGCCTCATCTTAATTAAAGAGCCCATATTATGCAAATTGACAGGTTCTGAATTTCATGTTTGGGGTCCCCGAGAAAATGTTTGTATTCTTTAATATTCAAAAAACACATTATTTTGCTCATGTGTAAATTTCTGCAGCTCCTCTTCTGACCATCTGTTTGAAACGCTACGATCTCTTTAAAGCCCCACCCTGCTCTAATTGGTCAGCTGGCCTGACGAAAGCAAGGTAACCATGGTTCCATGTCATAAACCCAGATCTGAGTAGAGGCAGAGAGACGTAGCTCTAGCAGAAGCAGCTCAAATTAGTTTGCAATACTTGTCGCTAGGCAAGGTTTATACAAACGTGTTACATGATGACATCGATAAGTAATGGAAAAAAAACCTGGACTTCAAACGAGGCGTGTTTTCTGTGATTAACTCCATTTGGTGTAAATTTTGGGCTTCCTAATAGGCTACAACACAGTGAACTAAAGGGGAAAATAATCACATAATATGGGTGTCTTTATATTTGAAAATTTTAACAATTGGAAATTCAGTCTTAAAACCAAGTTGATGATGAAATTATTTTTAAGTCTCAACATGATCCTTATTACTCTTCTAACCTAATGTGCTGTGCTCAGAAAACTGGATGAAATATATACAACTTTACGATAGATATCCTAGAGTGAAAAATGTTTTTTTTTAAAAGACTTTGGCACAATGTTCCCGCACTGCAGCAGGTGGCAAGAGCACATAGAGTAGAAGCAAACTTACAGCCGAGTGCTTTATAATTAAGCATTTTGCCATAAGTGAAGCGTTTTACATTCAATATTAAAGACAAAAAGCAGCAGTCTGACAAACACCAACATCTAGACTGCCAGTTAAGGGGTCGATTTACGTTTAGGTAGATACTTATAGGCAAATTATATACTTTACATATCAATTTACATATATTGTTTAGGTATGTTTGTCAACTATTTGTGTATACACAGATATATACAGTCAAATGTCACTGAAAAGTAATTCAACATTTGATCTTTGTCGAAAGATGTGGCTGAATTACATTAATAGTATGCACACAAAAAAACATTTAGCAGCAATTACTGACGCGTACATCTTAGTGTCTCTATGGTGAAAAAATGATGCCATGAAAGTGTTTTCCTACCATTCTCCATTGAGAAATGAAGACTAAACTTGGAATAGAAACATTCTGATACGATCATTTTTTGAGGTATTTCTGGTGGGCATTTCTTCTTTTAAATGCTCCATTATGAACAAAACATATGGGCCTATATAGGAACAGAAGCAATGTTTTTTTGTTTTTTTTTAAATCCGTACAAAACAAGAAATACTAGTGGCTCTTGGATGCAAAAGTCTGTATGAGGCAGCAGCTGCACACGTAAACAACAAACGCCATGGCGCTTTTTAAAGATGCAAGGACAGCACAGAAGGTCCGTGGAAGGACGGGGGAGATCCACGGATGAATAGGCAAGCTGAGAGTTCACACCAGTGTTTCCGGCAGTGTGTCAGCATTGTCCGAGGACAGCAATTGCCAGATCTGCCAGCGGTCCCTCTGCCAGTCCTGCCACTCTGGACTCTGTGGCACCATTTGGGCATCCGTTGTCGAGTTACTCTGCGTTGCGCTTGGCTTCCCGTGCTGCAGAGGGGGCTGTGGAGCCGTCGCGAGCTGAGGCGAGCTCTGCGTGCTAGCCAGTCGATGATGGGCGTTATAAGGCGGAGGAGGGCCGCCTTCTCCAGTGTTCACTCCACCTTGAGGTCTGGAGTTACCTCGCTGGAGGCCCTGCATGCTGTTCACGTGTGCAGTCATGGAGGGGTTGATGTTTAGCTGCAGGCGCGGTCGCCCTGACTCCACGTGGGGGCTGGTGCACACTCGGGTGACCGGTGGGTGGGGTCTGCACTCCATCTGAGTCCGTTGTACTGTTGTCTGCTGCCTGCCGTCACCATGGAGGCCATCAAGACCTTCCTGTGAGCTGCGGGAGCTTCCTTCTGACATGTTGCCATGGGAACCTAGAAACAGAGCATCAGTGGATTTATTGTTCTTGAATAACAAGCGAACAAAACACGTCACTACATCTAATTTGTTTGCTTTTTATGACAAGAAAATTTAACTAAAACCTCCATAGAATTATTTTTGGGGTTTATTGAACCAATATTCTGCAGAAGACCAGTTCAAAGTGGTGCTTGATTACTGAACAACTGCAGCTTTTCATTCTGAATTTGAATTGATCTTCATATTCAGAGTCTAGTTGCACGTATTTCTGCTGATAGTTTTCTGTCCTCCCAGTTGCTGATTAGTTGAGTGAATTTACCTGATATCACAGGTGCAAACGACGAACCACTCAAACGAGAATAAAAGGCAGCAGCACTCTGGTTGCTCATGACCAGCAGTGCAGATTTAGGTTTTAAGGCTTAGTTACTTGGTGCTGCTCCTAGATTTTTGTTCCACTCTTACAATTAATAGCCAACACCAGGTGTCAAGCACATCCTGCTCTGCCTAATTAACCGCTTGGTGCAGAATTTGCAGAGCGCCTGAGCTGGTTTTAGAAGTGTTTACCTGTATATGTTTGGCTCTTGAGTGCTGGTTTCAGGGTACTGTGCCATGTGCCCCAAATGTTTGCGTGCTCCTCTGAAAGAAGCAGAAGAGTAGTCAATTATTTAATTAGTCTTTAGGAAAAGGCACATTTGGTTTGGAGAGTCTTGCATCTACAGGCAAAATCATCCATGCACCAGTCAGTTTATAGGATTTTGAATGTTACACATTTAGGTGGCTATTTTAGGACACTGTCTATTGGACATTTATGCAAATATGTATATATTTTTAATGATTATTAAACATCTAATTTCAGAAAATGTGTAATACAAAGAAGTAACTTAAGCTTAGGAATAAAATAATGAAAATTAAAGGTGATATCTTTTGTTTAAAACGTTTACCTGCAAATAGTAGTTTCCAATAGAAATTTATTGAATTACGAATCTTTGAATGAGTTTTTTTTTTTCTCATTCTCTTCACTTTTGTGACATTTCCATACTATAAACTTTCCAACTTTATTCCCATCTGTATTCTAAAGGTCTTAACAGAGGGATTTGTTCATATATCAGTCATCGTCTGATTTATAGAACATCCATCCATCCATCCATTATCTGTACATTATCTGTATGCCGCTTAATCCTCTGGCGGGGGGGCTGGAGTCTATCCCAGCCGACTTAGGGCGAAGGCAGGGCACACCCTGGACAGGTCTCCAGTCCATCGCAGGGCCACACACAGGACAAACAACCAAGCACACTCTCATTCACACCTACGGACAATTTAGAATCCTCAATTAACCTCAGCATGTTTTTGGACTGTGGGAGGAAGCTGGAGAACCTGGTGAAAACCCACGCTGCACAGGGAGAACATGCAAACTCCACACAGAAAGATCCCAGGCGTCCTAACCGGGACGCGAACCGGGGATCTTCTAGCTGTGAGGCGACGGTGCTAACCACTGAGCCACCGTGCAGCCCGATTTATACAACATTTTGTGGCAAAAATTGTAACTTTTCTTCTGGTTGCTGACTGTATTTTCTGCATTTTAGAGCAATAAAAAAAGATATTCAAGATTCACTATGAAACATCTTCAACTGTAATATGTCAACAAAAGGAAAGTAGAATGATGAACTTGGTTTCTGTTCTGGAAATTTATGCAAAATAGTGTATATTTAATAAGATAATTCTTCATTTCTGGATTTAAATAGACAATTTCAACTTGTCTATTTTCTAGAAATTACTACTCTAAATCAGAATTCTACACTTTAGTAGTACTTATATTTACCAAACTTTAGTTTTAATCCTATAAAATTCTTAAATATAAAGTAAAATTCCTATTTTCTGAAGGTTTTTACTGAAGAGTTTGTTCACATATCATTCATAAATGATTTTTTTTCTGGTTATTGACAGTATTGATAAGAAACCATATCCAAAATCGAGTTGGTAAAACTACTAAAGTGTCAAAAAAAATAAACAATAATTTTGAACCTGGTTTTATCCTATGCTCAGATTTCTGTTTTGGAAATTTATGCAAATTTGTTTTTAACAAAATTTGAACAAAATGTCAGGACGCTTGTAATACAAAAAAATCAATTGGGGAGGTATGTGGTAATATCTGTTGACTTTCAGTACACATTCCAGTTCAGTGTAGATCTTGGGCAGCTCACCTTTGGAGCCCCAGGTGTCACCTCCAGGCTCTCTGCTCCAGCCGGCCACTTGCCCCACCAGAGAGTACTGTTCTGGGACCCGGAAGAGCTGTTCGCTAGCCGGGCTCCCTGTTTCCCCTCGCCTCTCACTTAGTACCGGGGAGTTGTTGTCATAAGGAGACACTTCGCCACTGGACGCCTTGTTGGAGTCACTGGATGACCGTCGCTCGCTGAGGTTGAAGGTCTCTTCTGCTTGCAACAGGTCGGGACTCCTGTAGGGGGGAATATTTTTTTGAATGAAATGGTGGAAGATAGATGGAGATAAAAAAAAACACAAGACTACATGGGCGTGTGTAACTCACTGTGATGCTTTTCTCCTCAGAAGATAGTCCACTACATCTGGATCAGTTTCCAAAAGGCTCATCAAAACCTCATTTTGCAAATCAGGAGGCACCTAAAACACATATTTCCACATAAATTACAAGTTCCTGATCATTAAAACATACTTTTTTCTATTTCTTTTTCTTTTAAACAAAAAGAAATGAGTAGTTCCTTGCTTGTTCAAGGGTCCATGATTAATACAATTTGAAGAAACAATGATGAAGTTGGAGATTTGCCTTGTTACCTTCGTTTCCAGTGCAATTCTCAATCTAATCTCCTAATTATCAGATTTTAATGCTTATTTGACACACATTAAGATGGAGAACATGGTCCAAACAGCCACATAATTCCCATCCTCAAATGCTTTGAAAGTCCAACTTGCCCGATTTTTTAACAAATTCAGACATAAGCAGGTTACAAAACAACTTTCAGATGTCATTGACAGAACTTGAGCTGCCTACCAATCTGTTTTTACTCACTAAGACTGAGCAAGTCAGCCCCAATTCACTGTATGCGATTAATAACTCCTCATTGGCTTACAGCAGGAATGTAAGCCTCGGGGGAACAGCAGTGGCAGATTACAAAACATTACGGTTTAAGGTTTCCGACCTGAAATGACCCAAACATGACTGTGTTCCTCTTTGAGGATCTCAGAAACTGAAAAGAACAAAAGCAACTGATGAGGCAGTAAACTGTGCCAAAGGATTTCACGCTTCAATGTTCTATTCTGTTTTTATTTTGGAAAGAACAAGTTCAAGTATCTGGATGAAAAGTTCTTGATGTTACTGTCAGCTAACAGGCTTGACTGCCTTTGTACTCTATTGTTACATTAAGACTCCAGAAGTGATTCTCCCCACAATCACTCCTCATCTTTCGCCTCCATGGAGTCTTTTCTGCCCCTTCTGTCTTGCTGCTAAGCCAGGCTCAGCTCTACTTTCATTAACTAAGACACAAGCATTGTCTGCTAAGCCACGGAGGATTGTTTTACTTTAAGCCTACACAAGAATGTGAGAGGGCAGTGTGCATAGGAAGAGCAAAAGGATAAAAGGTGGAAAACACACAACGACTGACCATGAAGAGTGTATGGTAGCTAGCAATCATCCTCTGCAGCACGGCGATGACAGCAGTGCTCTCCTCGGCCCTGGCTGAGCTCTGGACGCTGAACTCCTTGTCGGAGCTCTTCTGTTTGTGGAGCAGGTTGGGGCCGAAGATGGTGGCGAGGTTTAGAGACGTCATCTTGTTCCCCGTGATCTGAAATTAGGACACGAAAACGTACCACCCTGTTAATGCTCAATCATCAAAGTTCTTCCACTCTTTTCCCAGTTGTGTCTGATTCACCAGAAGTGCTTTTAAAGACCTAAATCGATACAAAAAGTGTTACTAATCAAATTAACTTCTCTGTAATTAACATGCTAATGTGCCTGCTATGACAATTCTGCCTTCCATCCATCCATCTATCTATCCATTATCTATACCACCTTTATCCTGTAAAGGGTCGCAAAACTGTTATGTATACCAGCTGAGATTGAGCGAGAGATGGAGACTACTCTGGACAGGTCACCAGTATTTCACAGGGACAATGCAAACTGGCTGATTCAAAGTCATTGTAATGGTTATTGTGTTTACCATCTTAATTTAGTATGTTAAGGTCACAACATTAACTAATTAGCACTAATCAAACGATACAAGTGATGGCCAAAGACCTGCAAAGCAAAACTATGCGCGAAACCAGATGATGCTACTAGATTTGTGTATGTTGTGTGTGTTTAACCTGCAGAACAGGAAAAACCTTTTATTTTATTTACGTATACCTATACCTATAATTTGCATTCATTTTTCATTTCTGTTTTCAAAATTGAAAGTTGTACCACAAAACTGCCCTTCATCTTGCAAATTCTGCATCATAGGAGATACCAGGAACCATTTTCCTCCCTTATGAGGAGAAAGTCCCTCTCTGGTCATTGATTAAATCCCTTGAAACTCCGTGTATCAAAGTTACATATTTAGAAGCTGTTTTCCATGAAAATAATCTCTTCCTGTCTTAAAATTGATTAGATGTAACTCAACACTGTTGCTTCCTCTAGAATATCCAGATCCATAAAGTCCCTGCATCTCTCTCTTCATCCACCCTCTCCCACTTGCTGCAGCTCAAGCACACCAGCTCACCTACAACTGTGTTCAAACACGTTAAACTACTCTACTTTTTGAGATTATCATCAGTTTTAAGTTAGAAATGCTCAGCAATGGTGTTGCTTTTTTTGCTCATGATGTCTTCCATCATATAAAACAACATATGGACATGGTTAAAAACTTGATCTTCACCAGAAGCAGTCTTAAAGAAAACTGTAGAAAAAGTACTATAGAGATGAGCAGTCTTTAGAGTCATTTATTCTGTTTCCGTCTAACTCTTCCTTGATTCCGTTTCTCCTCCAGCTCCCTCTTATGTCTCCTTTCCATCCTTTCAAGCTGATTTTCCACACCTCTCATCACATCCCCTCTCTCTTTTTGTCACTTAGAGCAAAAGACGGATAAAAATTGGCATCATGGGGTTTATTAACACGAAAAAGTGTTGGAGTGTACGACAGCTGCCGCTGTTTCTGCTAGATTTGGGTGATGGTGCACATCCTGTGACACAATTAGCATCTAAAATTGCAAACCCTGCAGAGCTTGGACAGCTTTTAAAGTTATAAATTCTCTGTTCGAACTCTTGCCCAGTTTCCTCCCTTTCCTCTCCCAGTCCCAGCGGAGAGATGGGAGTCACAAGCAGCCAAAAAGTACTGACGTGTTGTCCCAGCCGAGCGTGAAACAGTTGGACTGACTGTCACAGTCTCAGATAGTGGAGCCATAAAGCCGTGAAGGGAAAAACGCACATACATCACTGTTGGAGTCCTTTCTCATGTATACACACAGAGACAACAAAACACACTTTCATCTGAGCATACACATGCCAAAAACACTCTATGCTTGTCTTTCACACGCACAGTATGGACTTGAACAAGACACAAACTCCCTTGCAAAAATGGTGAAAGTATACTCTGATGCACATTTATGAGTCCATTGTGAATTAAAGTTGGTAGATATATGTAGGAAGATGGAGAAGGATGGAGGAGTGTTTGGTTCACATGTTTCCTGAAAAAGAAGTGTATAATCCTATTGTGATGTAAGAATAAATGACATAATGAAACGCAGTATACAGTTACGTACAAACCAAAACATAAGACAGGGATTGAGGTTCAGCAAAACCGATAAGCTGCGGAAGATGATTTCAGAGGGCTAAAACAGCAAAGACGTGATCACTTTTTGTTTGGCAGTTGGAGCGAGGGATGGAGAGAAAGTTGAGATTTCATTTCAATTCAATTTTATTTATATAGCGCATATTTACAACATATGTCATCACATAGCGCTTATCATCAGATTTGAGGATTATAGTGGGACGTAGTGGAATGAGGATTGAGTAGACCATAATTAGAACCTGGGGCAAGTTTATGTAGGGCCTTACATGTAAACAGCAGGATAAAAGGATGAATGCAAGAACAGAGGTAATGTGGCATCAAAGGTAGTTATTCATGACAGCTGCAATTCGAACCAACTTTAATTGATTTGGAGCAGCTTAACTGAGGGAATTATGATAATTTAGTCGGATGAAATTTTTAGTGATAATGCCCAAATATGTTGTTTGAGCACTTCTGACAAAGCCATAGGCAATCTGCTGCTGTTATCTTTGGTCCTGATTACAGAAGTTTTTTTTCCCAATTAGGCCACAAGACATTTGGGATAGTCAAGTCAGGTGCTGAACTTGGGTGATGAAGTCTGGCTCACAGCTCATTCACAATGTATTGGATTTGGTTGATGTCAGTGTTCTGACAAGTTCTCCCATGTCAAACTCAAGCTTGTTACTTTGTTTGGTCTATAACATGCAAGAAAATGGTGAAAAATGTCAATCAGTGTTTCCCAAAGCACAAGATGAAGTCTTCAAATGTCTTGTTTTGTCCACAACCCAAAGATATTTAATTTACTGTCATAAACAAGGAAAGACACCAGTATTCAATATTCAAATTTAAGAAGCTGGAAGCAGAGAATTTTCACCTGACTAATCACATTTTGCAGCTTTATTATGCACCATTAAGTTGTCGACTGTGAGATTCCCTAAGAGGCTTAGAACAAACAGTAATAATGGTCAATTATAGATTTTTGCCCTTACGGTGGATCCTGCAATCCCTTAAAGCAAGTTCCATACCCCCATCATGGGTAGCACTGTCTTGTCTGTAGTAATACTTACCGTATTGTATTCCAGTGTTGACCCATGGCTTTATTATATCCCTGAAGAATTTGTTTTAGATTGCAATCATTCTGAGCAGCACCTGAGAATAATTCCAAGTTAAATACCCTCAATGTACTCCAGGTATTTGAGGAAGAAAGAGAAATATTTACTTAGTTTGCCAGACCACCCCAAGTTAAGGTGTTGTCTGACGATTAGAGAAGTTATTTCCTTGTTCAGGCAGAAAAAGTGGAAAAGCTGAGTGTTAGCTTCATCTTCCAGAGTGCAGATTTGGAGTAAATGCAGTCGTTAACGTTATCTTAGATGCTATCGTCACTGGAGCAATCTTACATCAGTGTTTGTGCTGTTTTAGGCACCGCTTCTTATCGCTTCTTTGGTCATTTCCTCCAAATGAGGTGGAACCAAAAGCTGCCCACAAGCTGTTTTCGGACACAAATGTTTTCCTCGTGTTTGCTGCTCACCTCCTGTCCGTCTTTGTCCTGCTGGTCGTGGGCATGGTCAGCCACAGTGGACAGGAACTCCAGGAGGCGGTGAAGTGTGTCGCTGTTGCATGCTGGGAGCAGGTAGAACAGGAGCTGTGTGACGCTCTGCTGCTCATCGGAGTCCAACACTGCAGCACAGATTAGGATGGATTGGGTGAGAAAAGAGGAAATATAGCAAAGAAACAGATAAAACACGGGGAAAGGATGCTTACATGTGGTGTTAATGAAGGCCGTGTAGAGCTCCTTGGTGAGAAGAGGGTCGGGCATGTCCCTGAGGAACTCCTTCAGCAGAGCAGCCACATCATGAACGCTGTGCTCCTCGTCCAGCTGGACATCGATGCCGCGGTCAAACTCCTCACGTAGCTGAAAAACACGACGGAAAGGGAGAAAGAGAGGAAGAGGGGGATTTAGAAACATCCCACACACTTAACAATGGACATTATATTCCAAGTAGCGCGCATAACCGCACACACACCCTTCCTGCTGGTCCTCCTGGTAGATTCAAACTAGTTTTACCAGTATGGATTGTAATCTTTGCAACCCTTGGATGACTTCCAGAGAATTACAAAGCGTTATGTACCAGTTTTCACGTTAATAAATTCTTATTTCACCGTAAGATCACATTGGTGGCAAATGTATAAATGCTGACATTGGATAGTATCAACACAAAGCAGCAGAGAATGCAAAATGGAGATTTATTTTACACTCGCCACACATAATATACAGATGTGCGAATACAAACCATTTCATTTAGTGAGTTTATAATAAAGGGGAGGTCTTATAAACATACAAAGAGGTAGAACGGTTCCTCTAAGTGTTATTGTTCTATTTATTTAAGTGTGTAAATGGTAAAAAATAAATAAATTAATTGAAAGAATACATTTTTAAACACATCATTTGTCTCCATGGATGTAAGAACAGAGGTAATGTTCTTACCTCTGTTTTCTCTCATTTTCCACATAGTTGCAGAGAAAGTTGAGAGAACAATACTGTGGTTTACAGGCAGAATACAGTAGATCAGTGATTAAAGGAATTGTTTTCATCATTACCAGGCAGCTGCAACTGATTTTTAACTGATATATATATGAGTGTAAATGTTTTTCCTGATTAACCAAAACCAGAACATGTAAGAAAATCTCTGAATTCCCTTCCAAAGGAAGTGACAGGCAAACAAAAGACACAGCCATGAAAACCTTTCATGTTCATTTTGTTGTTTTTTAAAAGGGGAAGAAGACTTTCCTCATCTGTCTATATAAACTGAAAGGCCCTTGCTCCTGTACGGTTTCTGTGAGTCCTTAAAAAGTGTAAAATCAGTCATGTTAATTTTTTGCCTTCAGATGACTGAAAGTGTTTGAAGTCTCTGAACCCCAAGCAGTTACTGGGTGTTTTTTGCTACTGTCACATATTTACTCACTGTGGACTCAGTGATTTATTACTACCAGCAGCAGAGGCGACATTATCCCAAATTTTAGTTCCTGGTACGCAGAGCTGGTTGGCCCATTAGGCAATATAGGCAAATGCTAAGGGTGCCGTGGCCTCCAGGGGGTGCCACCTTCACCTTCAATATAATTATATTAAAACTAGTTATTGCTATTAACTCTTAAAATGGAAAAGCTCACATTGATTCAAATGTAAAGCAAAGCCCAATTAATATGACTACAAAACATTGCTATTTGATTTCTTTTGTAAGCGTATCTAAATCACCGATGGAGGGGGGCGCTATATAAAATCTCACCTATAGGCGCCACATTGGGTAGGGCCAGCTCTGCTGGTACGCTCCAAAAGCACTTGATTCTACATTGCTACTAATGCATCTCTTAGATATTCTTCATTATATTTGCCTTGCATGACAAATGTCCACAGCTTGTTTTCCTGCTGTCACACTTTCAGTCAATGTTGGCTCATTTTTCACTGCAAACAGCACAACAATAGCTAGAAACAGAGAGAACTCAAAAACCTATATTGTGCAATACACCAAAGTCATTTTGCCATAAATTATTATAATATATATATATTTTATTTATTTTATTTATTTTTTTTTATTTTTTACAGAATCAGATTAGTGCAGGTGTTTTATTCTTGGTAATTTAAAAAAATACTTCATAAAGTACCTTTAATAAAATATGACAATTTGAAGCTTAGATTTGAGTAATTTTTTCCGACAGAACAGTAGTTTTTCGTGCCCACTCATGGGTTTTGGAGTTCAGAGGGTTAAAGAGGTCTGGTGGTGTCCAGGAGAACATGAGCAATAAATACCATTTTGTAGATGTCTATTGTAGTACTGACCGATAATTGTGTATTAATCATCATCACTATATAAAAATGTGCAATAAACACATTGCAAAACTCTGTCTACAAGGTAATGAAAAAGAAAAATCTTACTATTTAAATCTGCCATGCATTCACATTTCACATTCGCAGACAACATTTGACCTATTAGGTCCTTAGAATCCTAGATATAGGGGCCATGCATTTACTGTAGCTGGCAAATCAGATAAAGTGAAATTTGTTTGTGAGATTAGCCAGCAGCAGCAAAGAAAAACTACTTTTGGTTGAGTTTAGAGGACCCTAACCATACCCCTAAGGGAGCATTTTTTGTACCTATTAAATCAGAAAGATCCAGGAACTGTACAGTTATGCAAGTCGTAATGTTATCTCAATACCCAACTATGCTATCACATTCCAGATTTCTTCATATCATGTTTTCCTAATCCTTTCTTACACAGACTGCTCCCTTTAGCTTTCAAACTCTGGATTATAAAGTAAATGTATGATGTGATTAGTAAACACAGTGGCCCGTTGAACTGAATCAGTTGCATCACAAATCAAGTCTTGATCGATTTACCAACTAGATGAACTTATTATGTTGTTCTATATGACGCATTTTACCATAATCTTCCATTTCATGAAGTGCAATCGCTTTGTATGACATTCACAAAGGCAGTTTTTATTCAAACAACACTCCTCTGCTGCACTGTAATGCAAACCTGAAGGTCATAGAAGTGTGCTTTGTGTATTCTGGTGAATGAATAACCTTCCCTCCCCTAAATAACAACAAGTGTCTCTAGTTGTCTGTAATTGCTCCAAGAGGAAGTTGGCGTTATGAAAACACGCAACACAAAAGATTATGTAAAAACTCTGCTGCCCACACTGATTGCTCCATTAAGTTTAACCCTGATTTATGCATTCTTTGACTGGAGTCAAAGGTGTCAGATAATGAAAGGTGTAGGAGTGAGTGGAATGACTTAATATTTGCTTGAATAACGAATACAGCATTAGGAGCTGCTCTGCTGGATTTCTCAGGATTACTAAAGAGGTGTGTCTTGCGTGTTTTTCTCATAAACAGCTGAAGCTTTGGTGGCGTAAACGGCACATTTTGGTGTCGGTTATCGCACACACTATTCTTAGAGAGGAGGTTTTGTTTGTTGGTGGATGGAAAAGAATGTGTGAAGAACATTTAGCCCAAGAATTTCACTTTTTGTTGATTTGTTGTTGGGAAACTTGGACACAAGAGAATAGTAAATGGCTTTGATGATGATGAAAAGAACAGAATTGAGCACAAAAACTAAGGAAAACCCACTTGTCGGACTCTCTTCTTGGAACTTCCCACTCTAAAGATCCCCACAGTCTGCAAACCTGAGTGGGAAAAGGGAAAAAAACTGAGATTAACAGAGCAGAAAGAGGAGAAAAATGCAAACCGGAGGTACATATAAGATGGTCAGAGTAGTTAAGAAAGCCGCTCACCATATTTCTCGATGTGCTGACAGCAGCTGTCGACCACCCGGGGCACCTGACGGTAAATGGGATTGAGGCTCAGCCTTTTGTCCCTGTGCTTCTCCTTTTTGCTCGGCGTTTCAGCCGGCAGGGAGAGCTGCAGTGCCTCAAGCAGGCGGGACTGGTTGTCGTCCAGGTCCGTGATGGAGTCCACCGACATACCTCCCTGGAAGGATAATCAAGCATTTCTTTTAAAAAACACAACCAGATGCATTAAAGCGTATAAAAAAAATAGGGGAATTTGATTGTCTCACCCTCCTGCGAGCTCGAGGTGCAGCTTCAGGGGTGTTCGGTGACGTCGACTCGTTGGCTGTTTCCGATGTGGAACTCAGTGAGGAGTTGCTGCTGGATAACTCCTTGTTGGACGGCCGCTTGGTGGCAAACTGCAGGGAACATGATGCAAGATTCAGCCTTTTCTCCATTACCCATAGTTCAAAAAACATCATATTTGTCCCCTGAAACAACTAAAACTGAAGCCAGGAATCAAAAATGGGACCTGTAAAATGGACGAGACGAGGTCTGAGGGGTCTTTGTGCTCCTCCCGCTGTGGAGGGTCTTGGCGATAACCATCCTGACGCTGCCTGTGTGTTCTGTCATTAGCGATGACCTGGGAGAGGGGTATGCTGAAGGCCTGGGGTATGCATTCTGTGAAAAAGAAGAGATAAGATGGAAAAGAGGTTGAGTTTATAATGAAAAAACCTAAACTTAGTGACACAGGATCCAATTAAACTCTTTATCACTTCTCCTGCAGCTTCCCTTTTTACGCTCATGCAATAAAAGCATCACAAACCTTATGGCACTTCTGAACTACAAGCACTACTACATCTGTTTTCCAAAATAAGACATCACAGAGAAGAAAAAAGCCTGACGTAAATCTGGCTACGACAACCCACTAATTCTTTAACCAAAATAACATAACTTTGAAGGCTTGCACCCACAAGCAAAGGTCATTTTTAGAAGCTCTGACACATGTAAATACCCGCTTGCTCTTATTCCTTTTGTTCCGTTTCCACCCCCCTAATTCTGAAGTATGGATGAAAGGCAGTTTGTTTTGGCAAGACGCTGCAAGAGCTAAAGAGGTTTTTGCAACAAAAAAAATCTGGTGGAGCAAAGGCGAGGTAATTAACTTAGGATATACTGATGAAAATTGGTGCCGTGCTTCTCATGTGTGCACACATGCAAGCACTGAAATATGTGCAGGGATCACTTCAGAGCAGAATGATGTCATCCTGGGCCATCGCAGGCTATATATTCCATTATACACAATCCCAAAGCCAGCAGCTGGGGAAAAAATGTCCAGCTGTGCAGAGTGTAAGAAAAAAAAATGAAAAAAAGAGGCAAAGGAAGACTGAGTGAAAGAGAGAAGGCAAAATGCATTCCACAACCACAAGTGAAGGGCTGTGGTTTATGAACAACATGACCACTAACACTGTGACACAACGAATTTGCTCTGCAGCCTCACAGCGTTAACAGGGCTTACATAACCCACACAACACACACAATCTCAGCCGCACATGCATGTGTATCTGAGACGGTATTTCACACGCGTTGACAGCCGAACCACATTCATCAATCCACATCAGATTTTCATAAATCTACATTTTCCAGGCCTGCGGTGTCTTAGGAACAACAGGTTTAGTTTTCAGCATTTGGTTTTCTCATTTGTGTCCATATTTACATTAACTTGACGTGCTCTCAGTTCATAGAGAAATCATCTCACAGCCTCAGGAAATAATTGGAATCTTGTTTTTTTTTTCTTTTTTAATGTGCGCAAATGGATTGAGGTGCCAAAAGGTACTTAAGCCCAATTAGTAAATCTGTGTTTTAACTGACAGCTTGCTTAACACTATCTGAGGTAAAAACTCAGCCTTTAGCAAAGCAGATTATAGCAGCTATTAAATCATTTTTGCAAATAAAGTTTGGCTGAGGCCTGATCATAACACATATACAGCTTAGCTCACTGCAGCAGCCAGCATTTTCTGTTAGTGTCTCTCTTGCAGAGAAAAGGCTAAGCCCGCTTCAAAGTTAAATACAGGGGCTGGTATTTATGGACCCCAGGAGAAAATTAAACAGAATCCTTTTGCAAGTTAAGGCCACAGGTACATCTGAGCCTTCTGTGCTCTGTAGGGGTAAAGACAAGCATGCAGTGGAGGTTGAACCCACCTACTCTCAGTTTACATTCTCAGTTTTACCTTGATATGAATCTTAAATGGACGACTGGATAACAACATGATTGTTTTTCTCATCGACTGGAGATCACATGTAACCCGACAATGTATTTACAGTTGCAACAGCTGTCATCAACAATTGTCTGTTGGCTAAAGTATGCGTAGTATTTTCAGAGGAAGCAGCTGTAGCATAGAAGGCGAGCCATCATTCCAATCCAAATCTGTCAATGAAAGTGGACATAGCACTGACAAAAGCTTCATTTCAAAAAAATGTATATGAAAAACTTACATTTTTGATTAGTGGTTTGTGGTATGGCCTTTTATTTATGTAGTTAGGATTGATTTTGTTGGGTCTTGGTCTGCGATATGTGAATTTGTGCAGTTGCAGTTCCTTGATTGGCCACTAGAGGCTGGCTCCAAAAGTGAGTCAATCCCCATAGACACACATGTTAAAATACTCCACTTTATAGCTGAAATAAACATGTTTTCGCCCTAAGTCAGCTGGGATAGGTGATAAAGCAGTGTAAAGAAAACTGATGGATGGATGGATGGATGGGAGTTAGGAGGAATCAGGCACTGCCAATATGGCGATGACTGGAGCCAGGACACTAGGCTCTTCAGGAAACCTATGGGTGCTGTCGCGGAGGATTTGTCCATCTTTCCATACAGTTTTTGTTCCAACTGTTTATCAACTAATCATTTACTTTTGTCCACCATGTTACCAACTCTCCAAGCTGTTGCTCGGACTTGAGGGACCATTCACAGAAATGTTCCTCATTGGTAACTCAGTTTTCCAATTATTCAAACATGACATGAATATATAAGCTCCAAAAACACTGGATCCTCAACTTTAATGCAGCTGAAATGCATCTTTCATTTCATCCTTCTTTCTGGTTAGCTTCCATGCCAGTTTTGACTTTGTACTTTTGGTTTAGATAGCCTTAAAATCCTGTGGAACAACATTGTCAGTGGTTTAAGCATGGCAGCCTATCAGAATCTAGTGGACATGTGTGTATCTTCTTTGTAAGATAAAGAGATAAGTGGCTACACTCTCACAAGTCTGATAAGAAAGTCCCGTTTTATTTTATGTCTCTTTCCATTTGAGCTGCTTTGACGAACATCCTCATCTCTTTCTGCCAAATATGCCGCTTCATAAAGTACAGAGGCTGCTTCTCATAGCCAGTCCCCTTTGCAAGGAGTCCCTCCACTTCAACTAAATATAAACTGTTGAAGCCCAGTAAACAGAATCTGTGTTTTTATAACCTCGCTGTTCACCTGCTGGAGGGGTGGAGACCACAAACTGGTCCTCTGTCTCAGTGGCAGAAGATGGAAAGGGATGTGGTACAGAGAACAGATGGAGAGAGAAAACCCTATGAAGTGGCAAAATCATGTGAAAACAACTTGGCATACCTTTGTCTTTACTCTTCTCTTTTGCTAGAGAGTCCAACTTCCTCCTCAATGACTTTTTCCTCTTCTGTCCATCTGTGCCGGAGGAGAGAGAGAGAAAAAAAACAAGTAAATAAATAATCTGAAACAAATGGTTCCCATATCTGCTGTATCTTATCTGGCTTATTATAGTTAATAAGCTTATGTCAGGAATGCAGACGTAAATTAACCACAGGGGGAACGCTGTCCGTGAACTTAAATCCAGTTAACTGAACCGTCAGACAGGGTCAGCTGGGGTAGCAGTCAGCAGAAAAAAAATTACTGCCAAAACACATTCAGTCACTTACACTGTTTATCTAACTGACCGATATGTGTTAGGATTTTATTACTTGACTGGATACTGGTGCATGTTGCACTTTGCAATGCCATACATGGGCATCTATAAACATTCCTGACCTGGTTTTCTTTGAAAAATACCCCAACCTGCATCAACCTGACTGATTAAATATGAATAAAATTAATGCAAAGTAATAATTGAGTGGATAATAAGAAATGGACTGCCAAAAGTCTCCCAAAGTACAATGAGTACTTGGAGGAAAATATGACAATAATTATTGTAAACCCCCACTGTGAGCCTTGTTTTGGAAGGGGATTAGTGTACTTTACATACTTCAAGTACATCTAATGTGCTGTAATTCCAAAGATCCCACAAAAAACATTGCAAACGATCACATTAGGTGTTCTGCAAAGGATATTTATGGGTACAAGAGTGCATTACATCCAAGTATCGGCCTGGAATGCTCTGAAAGGAGGACACCACTTTGTCAGCTGTCAACTTGATGAATGGCTCCTGAATCTGCTGATTAATGACCAGGAAACTGTGGAAACTGTGGCACACGCAACTTTCAAGTCTTGGAATCCTCACCTTACGCCAGGATGTCAATTCATGGAAACCTCAGCAACTTTTAGTGTTATCATTCTGTCACTCTGCTATTTGTTTTCTTGGTATCCAAAACCAACACTTTTAACGCATCATAACTTTCTGGACATGTTCGGAGCCTTGATCTGTTGGTCTAACAACCTCAGTTTGAACCCCAGATGTTCCCTTCAGCTGTATCCAATGAGTCACTTGTGGGGTTGAGGAAATTTTATCCAGCTCCCACAAAGCGCCCGATGGTAGTGTTAGCGGCTTACGTCAGGGAGCAGGTTGAGTTTCCTCCATGTGTCCGACCGTCTCTGACAAATCTGAACAAGCTGCTGTTCTTCAATAATCAATTTATAACCACTGCAGTGATGGATGAGAAATGTGTGTGTCTTTTTAAAGCTGAAAAGAAGCTCGGAGGGCAGGAGAAGAAGTGAAATATGGCGGTGCATGGGAGAAAAATAGGTGGGAAACAGTGAGGACGGGGTGTGAGATACGAGGAGAAAGAAAGCAGATGTTGTGATGGAGGGCAGCGAGAGTGAGAAAGGAGAAGCAGAGATAGGAAATGGTTTGGATTTTTGACAGATGGCTCCCAAAGCCGTACGGAAATCCCCCAAACCTCCACAACTCCCCAGTTCAACTCCCAACCAGTTGTGAAAGTGCCTGATGAACCTTTACCGCCTTTTTCTTTCTCGTCACACCCTCGTCCCATCCCTCTTTGTCTTTTCCAGCTCTGTCTTTCTTTAATCTGCTTATGGTTCTTGAAGAAACACTAGAAACATGACCCATGGCACTCAGATAAATATTAGAAACAGCGGGGCTGAAAAACACACATTAGCAGTGCTGAAATAGCACACACACACACACACTCTTACACAGTTGAAATATTTCTCTCGCTAGCACATGGCGGCCGTCAGGGGTTCTGGAATTCATAAGCAACACACACAAGTACGTATTAAATCATGGTGGGGAGAGGTTTAACCTTCAGCTGGAATGCAAGGCCCTGGATAATCCACTGGCTGCACTATACTGCTGCTATGGCACTGTATTGCAGTGGAACAAAAACTGCAAGAGCACGGACTGACTATCCTAATAACAAGACGTCATCTTTTGCAGACAGTTCAAGTAAAATTCTGGTTTATTACTGTTTGGGTCAAAGTTTTGGCTGTTAAGGAAACTGCAGAGATCTGGAAACAGTTGCTGTAACAAATTTTAAAGGGTCAAGAAAGTGTTGCAAAGGTTGAAAACAAGCCAACAGTTGAGCTAAACTACCTAAACCAGCGGCTGCCAATGTTGGGGTTTGTACACCCAAAGGCATTTTCAGACCAATCGATAATGTAAAATACTAAACAGGACAAAAAGCAGAAAAAAGTACATTTCTGCAACTTTTTTTCAGATTTTTATTGTTTTATCTGATACTAGATACTTGTACCATTATAGAGCTCTAAAACATTGAAATAAATTAATCTGAGTAGGAAACATTTTTAGATTTAGATGACATGTGCTCCCTAAGATAATTTTTTGAGGTCACAACCACTGAACCACAAAACAGCCGGTGGGGTTAAAAGGCACGTTATCTTTCTTGGAAAAAGTCAGCACAATGACAACATTTGTCAGAGTCAGTAACTGCAAAAATGCAAAGAATTGGCAGATTTTCATCTTCCCAGCGTCTGCGCTAAAAGTAGTGATATTTCATCAACATATTTTTATTGTACTTTCCTAATTTTAAAAAAAAAATCCACAAATAAAGTATTTAATCTCACTAGATTTTGCACTGTTTGGCACAACCACAAAGCTACTACTGACTAAGCTGTAACCTAGAGTCACTTAACAGAAACTTTACTATTAACTAACCAAACTATTTGGTTGAACTGCAGGCTGAGTTTACACAAAGCAGCTCGGAGACAAGTATGGATTTTGCATTACAAATTGGGAATGCAAACTTTGAATGGCATGGGCATTTAACCAGTAAGAAAACTCTACTGAAGAATGCCTTTGAGTTGCATTAGGGGCAATGTAGAATCAAGTGCTTTTGTAGGGTACTAAGTCGCTTAGTGCTCATTTAAAGACTCGCTCTGGTGAAAAGTGATGACTCAGTTTTTAGCTTGTTAACATATCCATGTGCTATTTTTTATATGCTGGGAGACACATCATGAGCTAAATAAGCAGTTAACACCATAGCTGAGCTTTTCCACCTTAAAACTGCAGTGACGGTCTCAGAAACAAGGATTCAGACTTCTAGGGTTTCATATGTAATAAACCTAAGGAATCCTGGCCACTTGCATGGTGGGGTTTTCTGTATCATTATTCCTCTTCAGAATTGGTTTCTAGTTCAAACATGCATGGCTGATTTACTCCAATATTACAACTTGCCATTGTGTAGTGTGGGGTATTTTTTTTACAGTGTTTGAGTTGTCGGTGAGCTGGTGTGCTCAAGCTGCATTATGTAGTGGAGATACGGATGAAGAAGGAGGTAGGGACTTGATAGATGTTTACATTCCAGAGGTACAGAGTTAAATTAAGCCATTTCAAGGCAGGAAATGATTATTTTCATGGAGAAAAATTCTAAATATGTAACTTTAATACACAGAAATGAGTTTCTAGCAGTTCAATCACTGGCTTAAGAGGAACTTTTCCGATCCCAGAGGAACCCACTTCTTGTGTCCCAGGAGAAGAGCTACAAATATATTACTCAAGTTGCATGAAACCTGTATTTTACTCTAATGAAGTCCCATTTTTTCATATATTGCTTTTTAGTACACTGTGTTCCTACTTGACCATATTTTGAAGGCTATCAATTTGTTATACTTTGCCCACTTCTTTGCTTTAAATTGAGTGGGACTATGTATATTTTCTCTTCTATCTATAAACTGTGATGCACGTGGACATTTTTAGCATGGGCGAGCCCAGTGGAAAACCACCAACTCCAGCAGTTTCACTGCGGTGCTCTGCCCATGTGTGCTAGATGTGGATTAATTTGTCTAATTTTGTCATTTTCCAAAAGCTTATTTGCTTAATTATTTGGTTTACGAGTGTAAACACAGTTTGCAGATGGGGCCACAAGGACAAATATAGCATGCTTTTTGCAAAATGTAGGACTTTTTAATAGTGGCGACTGGTGGGGTGAGTGCGCTCAGCCTCAGCTACAGCGGAAAGGGAGTCGCGTGTGAGGAGGGGAGGTCAACAGATACCACGTCCAACAGGAAGCACCCGATCCCTATGTGAAGTGTGGTTTACATCTAAATTCATGTGTTGTCACAACTTCCCCAAACATGACTTCCCTTAAAGACACTTGAGGGATGACAAGAGGATGTGGTCAGAGGCTGGAAAGTTTGCTTTACTTTATGGGACACTTGAAAGTATCTGCAAAGGCTTACACAGCAAACCTGAGTAGCAACACAGAGGAGTTCCGGAGTAAATAACAGACACATTTTGTCCCAGTTTAGAGTCATGTAAATGTCAGAGTCTTGAAAACTTGATGTTATCTGAAGCAGTAAACCCCACCCATCCAGGGCATGATTATTATGCAACCCAGGTCTGCAACTTGTGAAAAAAAAAACATACCTTTTGGCATTGTTATCTGACATCCTAGGTCGTAGTCTTGGTGCAAACGGGTGTAGGCTACTTCCTGAAGCCTGGCCCTCTCCAGCTCCGACAGGCTCTGGATGGCAACTGGCATCAGGCGGACGCTCCGCCCCGACAGGCTGCTCCAGGTGAAATCACCCTGAGAGGAGAAAGCAAGACGGATCAGAACATAGAACTGATGTTAGATTGTGCAATATATTGGGTTTGCACGTCAAACAATAAGCTTTCCACTACTGTTTTTCATCCTTCTTTCTGTTAACATAAAAATAATATAAATATAGTAGCTTTTGCAATGTAATGTAGGAAAAGAAACATTCATAAGCAGAGAAAAGGCATAATAAAAACCATGCAAAATGACTTAAACAGGGCTTTAATCAGTTATGGAGTAAAGCTGGAATGATTCATCAATTAATTATCCAGTCACCAACTATTTAGATAATCGATTTATAGGTTTGAGTAACTTTTTAAGAACAAAAAAGTTGAATATTTTCTGGTTTCTTTGCTGCTCTATGACAGTAAACTGAAGATTTTTTCACTTGTGGACAAATATGGATGTCATCTTGGGCTTGACGAACAGTTTATCAGTATTTTCTGACAATTTATAGACCAAACCACGAATTGTCAATCAAGAATCTAGTTGTAGTGCTAGTGGAGTTTCATTAGCTTCAACAGTACATTAAGGTTCACTGGACTGAATGAATGCATTTGCATTTGATGTAGCCTACATAGATACTCAGACAGATAACACGTGCCTTGGAAAAGTCTTTCTCAAAGGAGCAACCGAGGACATATTTTGAAGTACCTCACCTTCAAACATTACACTGATGGCTTTGCAATATGCTCGCCATACATAAACCATAAAGCATTAGGAACGCATTGCATAATGTGGAGGAGGAGATGTTGCTCGTACAGGGCCAGAGCATCTCATATTTAACTTTCCGGCTTAATCCGCGATCAAGGTCGTGAATAGTAACGAATCACTGGAAAACCCGGAGACAGTGTTGATGAACATTTGAGTCATCTGAATCTCTGGTCATGCATTCCTCTGTGTCTACTGAGAGACGAGGTCAGGAAGAGGGAGAGGTTAAGAAAGAGAGAAGAGGAGGAGGAAAGGAGACATCGCTGCAATTTATCTAATGCCTTATCCAGACAGAGGGCTTACAAGTGTGCTCTAATGTGTCTGTGTTTATGTGGTCTTTTTCTCTTCTTTAGCGCTTTGCTGCAGAGAGAAACCATTTTACATCCATCTTGAAAATCTAATTTCATTTCTTGAATGAGGCTTATTTTGAAAATCTGTGAAAATCTGGAGACTTTATGTCCAAATTCCCCTTCATATTTGGGCCTCTGCTGACAATATTTCAGCTCTCTTGTTATTTGACCCGGCTCAATGCTGTCATCATTCTGCCATGGGAGAAAAAACATACAATGTGCAACCTGCAGAGCCACCTGAGTGTGTGCATGAGCCGGTCACGAGTCCAACGAAGCAAGTCGTACATTTCTCCCCACGTTAATACACCACTATTCATTCTAGTTGTGTTTATATGCGTGCGCGGCAGTGTGTGCCATTCCTTATCGCTGACTGAAGGAAACCCTTTTGGCTCCCGCTTGACCTCACACACAGCTTGACGGAGTGCGCACAAGCACATGCCTGTACACAACAACACACAGCGGCAAAAAAAAAGAAAAGACAAACAGTTGGAGAAGTTAAATAAGAGGCCTCTCCTCGGTCGAGCTGGTTCCGCCCAGCAGGATTTCTGAAGGGGATGGATGAGCTTCGGTTCTTCAGTGTCAACCTATGAAACCTGTGGAATGCTGACAGACAAGCGATTCGGGGGAGACTAAATCCTGGTATGACTGCTGGATGCTGGCTGGTGTGGCCTGCAATTCAAAATTAAAAACCATTCCAGAGTCAACCTGAATGATTTAACTATACTATTTTATCAGTTTTTAGGGGTTAAAAGTGTACACCACATCTGCAAGTTATTCACCGAATGTTCATTCAAGGATCAGTTCTAATCCTTTTTTATTGAATGTATTAGATTTTTTGTCATCTACATAGTCAGAAGATAAGATTGCACATAAAAATCCACTCTCAACGCTCTGTGTAACATCTCACTACTGTTCTGGCGATCAGTCAAGATAGATTTTGTGCAAACCAAAGCTGTTGCACATGTGATTTTTGTAGCTTCACACGCTGAAATCATTAGTGTACTGTAAAGTGAGGAGACTTTGAGACAAATGAACAGCAGGCATCACCCCAGGGTCTTTTTTTGTTGTTGTTATATTTCATTTTAGCGGTTCATTTGGAAAGCATGTTTTGTTTAGATTTTTCCACTCTTTTTCAGGCCAAAAGTTGTAAAATTTTAAGTATATGAGCCTAAAAATATTGGAATCAGTCTATAAAATAGCCATTATGTATTATCATGACTCAACTCCATACAGGGCACTGAAAGCCCAAAGAAAAAAGCTATTTTCTTCAAGCCTCTGTCAAAAGGGAGAAGCACAAAAATTGCTTAAAGTCAAGGGTAATTAAGCCTTCACATGCTGGAAAAGGAAGAAAAATTTCAATGTGATGCAAAATATGTGGAAAGTGCTGCTGCTTTTCCACATTCGCGCTTCATTTAATAGAGCAAAAAGAAAGAAATACTGATTTTGGATCCATTTTTGAGGCGACGGCCAAGTTTACCGATCAGACATCCAAGTACTGGACTTCATGCTGTGAAGTCATTTTATGTTCAATGAATAGAAAAGTACCATTCAGGAACTCTGAAGTGATCAAGTGCTACTATTATATACACATACACGCCATGTAAGTGGAGCTAATGACCCACAAAGCACACACACACATGATATTATCACAACCGAGATCTTTATATGATACAAAGAGCCACTGAGGTTAATGGGATGACATGCTACTGGACCATAAATCACATTTAAAATCCATGCGTTCAGACATTTACTGCAGCTCCCACTAATGTAAAAGCCAAAGCATTCATTATCTCCAATCTCAGTATGTTAGGAATGTTCAAGTAAAACTGTTTAAATAGTGTGTAGAGAGACGAATCATCAGTCAGAACCCTTAAACATGTGATGTTTGACTTCAAAATATAGTCCTCATCTGGGAGCAAATGGTATTTTCTGCCACTTTGTTTCACTTAATCAAAGACTTAAGTGTGCAGCTTGTTGAGACGTGTATGTTATGTAAAATATTACGTAAAGCCTTAATGCAAAGCTCCTATTAAGGATCGGATTCTCCAAATGCTGCGCCGCTGCCATTGTTTCTTTGTGCTCACATGTGACAGATGCTACGCTGGAAAGCTTTAATGACTTGGCTGACCGGACTGGCACCGTGCAGTTAGATGACTAATGCCATTTGGACACACAGGCCCACTGCAGCATGTGGTTTCTGCTCTATTTCAGACAAAAGGGACAAATGGCGCAAAAAGCCACAGGCAAAAAAAAAAAAAAAGAATATGTCAGTTTCCGTGGCAACGCATACATACAGAAATCAAAAGGGGCCAGGAAGTGAGGGGAATATTACTATGGTAACGCACCTGGAAGACACACACACACACACACAAAAGCAGAGGGACACTTGTTGCTGTGACGCGTAGATGGCATGACCACAATAGAAACACTCAAAACATCTTTAAAGTCATACAGAATGTGTAACGGCACGTCGTCCTCTCTGGATCATTTGTGTCCTTGACAGCGCCATGATACTCGATAATAAACAACATGCTGACGCCCCCCCACCCCCATGTCACTCAATATTCCATATACCAGAGAGACATCAGCGTGACCGCTCTTAGCCCGCAGCGCCGTGGCAACACATCGACACAACCATTGTTGTTATTGGTTCCTCATCTGCCACAGTCATGTGACTGCGCGTCTCCTCTGTGTGTCATCGAAGCAATGTATGCACACCCATGCCCTCAAGTGTTATTGGAAATATCCTTATTGTGGCACTGTAAGGCGGCAAATAGAGACAATGACAAATCCCCGTCTCACGTTACAAAGCCTTTAATCCATTGCTTTGAGAAATTAACACGGGGAGAAAATCTTGCAAGACTCCAATCAGTTTTGTGCATGAAGAGAGCCTGTGTGTTGGACAGTAGCACACTTTATTTTTGTGGTACTGTAAAAATCACACCAATCCAGACTTTTGTTTCTATTCTGGTGCAGCAATATTACTCACCTACGATGATGTTGTGCTAAAAAATTAAGTCAGAGATCCACCGTGACTAAGAAAATGTAACTGATAGCTGGAATGCTGACTTTTATAATTATATTAATGTATCTGGATGGAAATCTAGTTTTGTAAAGATTAGTTTGAATTGCTAAAATAACATTAGCTGCAAAATACATTTGACCTTAAATGGGTAAGTCACATCTGACTCATAGATTTAGCTTTCTGATCTCTCGTAAAAACATGGAATTTATTAACACGAGGAAGAAATCTGGAGACCAATTGCTCTTTTGGTTGTTCTTTTTAATCAAATAACCTAAATATGGTGTCAGTTTACACATTTTAAATTTGTCGTAATTAGCAAATCTAAACATGCTAACGTACCAAACTAAAGTGATGAACATGACAAATATGATTTCATTGTGAGCTTGTTAGCATGCTAATGTTAGCCTTTGTGGATCCTAACAGAGCTGCTTGCATGACTGTAGACTGGATGCTTGATGTGCATATGACTAAGTGGTTTCCTATGAAACCAATACAGGCTATTAGGTCTGTCCGATAAGACAATATTGATATTTACCGATGTTGGACATTTAAACAATAACAACTGCAATATTGTTCGATAGAATGTTCAATAGTTTCACTTAACTGTTCTGGATGTCAACCACCATGAAAGCCAATAATCAAAAAGCAAAGCTCAGTTGCATAAACAAACCCCAACCACTCTTTCTCCATGTTGCATCAATAGCCAGTCATATCTCTGATAATTGAACCTTTCAACCTCGTCCTACTTGTGGCTTCCATGTAGGCTTTCCCGAGGTGCACTATTCTGCAGCCATCTGGGAATCGTGTTCACCCCATCTGCACCAACAGATCTCCCTTGCTGTAGGCTGGCTTCTAAGTCTAAAAACACTTGACCCTTTCAATGTTTTTTTCCTAAGCGACACACTCGCAGCGGTGTGCTCCCAGACTTGACGTTGGGGAGATTGCAGGGTTTATATCTGATGGTACCTGGTACAGTCCATCTCGTAGGAATCTTAACATGCTCTTAAGTGTATGTGTTTTGCATTGTTGTGTTGACATGTTTCTTGATAAATAGGCTGAACGGTTAAATGATTATAAATGGGTCAATGAAAACTAGCAATAATTATCGATATCAAGAGGCTGCACCCTTCTTCAGTCATACAAACACCTGATTAGACCAACACTTTTACTTGTGGTTTGTCTGCTCCCAGATTTTTAAACCAGACCAACATGGTGGCTCATTTGGAAACTCTCTCTTATACTACAAAAACACTTCATGGAAATGTGTTTCTAACAGCTGAATCTGTTTTCGTTTTACATCAACAAAAGTTAACTTAGAAGTTTTTAGGGACTTTCCAGAAGCAGCAAGTTTTGCTGGGAATTTGCATAAAGCAGCCAAGACTTCAACTTTATGCAAATGAGGAGCAGTCAACATGAAGCCCCATCTCTCAAAACGCAATATGGCACTACTGGAATGCATGGCCTGTCTGCTTACATAGACAGTAGATAGGAAGCGTAGAAATGACACAACCTGTGGGCACGTACGCTCATCTCCTCTGCCCGTGTTGGTGATAGATGAGAGCGATGAGAATGAGGAAACACTCCAATATCTATCTTTATAATCATGTTCTCGACAACACAACTACATGCGCACACATATTTGTAATTTGCTTTGTATAAAATAGTACAGAGGATGACGTTTAGTGATACTACAGGAAGGCACCAGAGAGCCGGAAGATCACTTAGAGTGAAGATAACACAAAAGGAACATTTTTTTTGTACTTCTGGTTTGTTTTCTTTCTCTTTAACATTGCAGCTGGCTTTCAATGACCCTTGAGCAGAGTTTCTGTGCCACAACACTGAACTAGAGGAATGCACAAGTATTTTTCAGCACTTCTTTTTTTTTTCTTTCTTCGTTTTATTGTCTTTTACAGGTTGGCTTCACGCATGCATGTAATACATTGCTTTCGCTGACCTGGAACCTCCTCAAGGTTCACATCTGCTTGTAATTACTGCCCGCCCTATAGCTTGTCAGCCAGTGCTGCTAGTGTGTATATGTGTGTGTGCACGTTTGCACATGTACCTGTCACACGCTAACAATTTATT
Organism: Chromis chromis; assembly: GCA_900302755.1. Lineage (NCBI taxonomy): Eukaryota > Metazoa > Chordata > Actinopteri > Pomacentridae > Chromis > Chromis chromis. The sequence continues at coordinate 76,634 of OMNN01019255.1, forward strand.
GGGCGTCTTCAACTGTTTTGATGCCACCTAAGGCCAAATAACTACCAAATTATGGATTCCTGTCATCCACACACAGCTTGTTGCATAACCCCGAAGCGAAAGTAATTTAGCGCTATCAGGCTCATCATTAGTTGTAAAATGTGAGGTTATCAGCCTTGACTGTGGGAGGTCATGCAGATGGAGTATTCAGTGATGAAAACAACCTGTTATGGTTGTAAATGCGATTATCATACCATCCATTCCAGTGCAAAGAGAGGGTCAGCTGCTGTGATTTAGACATAACTGGTTGTTTCTGTATGCAGCTGGAACAGAAATCATTTACCCTATTCATCACTGAAACAATCAGTAAATAAATGGAGAAATGAATGGTTTTGATAGTGACTTATTTATCAGTACAAATGTCAAATGTATCTTCCTTCCAGCTTCTTAAATGTGAGGATTTTCTGGTTTATTTAACCCTCTGAACCCAAAGTAGTTTGTAGGCATTTTTTATGTTTTGATCTGATCACATTTTTACTCTGTGGGGTCATTTTTCACTGCAATATAAAGCCTTGCAGCTATGTGGAAACAGCACAACCGTTACTATAAGTAGAAAGAACTCAAGGATATATTTTGTGCAGTATGACACAGTTATAATGGCATAAATCATTAAAAAAATAAAATAAATAAAGTTGACTTTCTTCGGTTAAATATTTTACAAAAAATGGAAAAATGTGGTTCATGTTGATTCCAGCTTTTCTTTCAAGTGCCCACAGGTGTTAGCAATACTGTAAAGAAAATTGTATCTCTACGTACTATAGATGTGTTACTACGTACATTTTTAATTTGTTTTCATACTTGTCTCTTATTTGCTATGTGTAAACACAGCCTGCAGTTCAGCCTAGCTCAGCCACAAAGTTTCTGAATTTTTGTTGCATGGCTGCTGGTCACAGCTCATTCAGTCATTGCTTCCTTGTTGCAATGATGAGTGTATAATTTTTTTTAGTTTTTAAAGTTTTGTTTGTGTATACAATTTATTTTTGGAGAGTTTTTATATAATAAATGTAAAATAAAGATTTTTGATGAAATATCTAAATTTTAAGCTTAGATTTGGTTCGTCACTGATGAGTAGTTTTAGGACCATGAGAAACGTTTTTTTCTTGTTTTTACAGTTTCTGGTTCAGATAAATGGTGTAATTTTGGCGATTTTAAAAATATATAACATGCCTTTCAAACCTGTTGGTGGATTGTGGGGTTCAGAGGGTTAAATGCAAATTGAAAATCATGCAAGATCCGTAGAATCTGAAGATGCCACATTGAGCTCTGACATTTTTCACTAATGGCCTGGTGACTAATCAGCAGACAAAGTGTATAAGAATAATGCAGTGACTTTGATTTCATTTCTTTTCCAGATAAAAAATTGAATTATGGGGTCAAAAAAGGTCAAAAGGAAGATAATTGCTGAAATTTAATGATGAGTTTTGGTAAAGGGAACCACATGTCAAAAAGTGATTCAAACCTGTTGCAAAAAATGTAGAAATGTAGATTTCATCATCAGAAAGCGCCTTTTTCCACACTAACATTCCATTTAAAGAACCAGACAACTCTGTTTTGATCAGTTTTGGCGTTCAAGTAGTGGATGGAAGGAAGTTGTAATTTGAAAAGGACAGATTTATCATGAGGATTACGTTCCTGAGTAGACCATATGAAATTGCAATTGCAAGAATTTGACCCATTGTTTCATACAAAGTTGAACTTATGTGGCATATAGTGGAATGTGCTGTAATAAAATACACCACCGTAAAAACCAGATGAGAACAAAATGTACTCACAAATTAGCAACGTTGCACAACTTTAAGACAGTTTCCTTCTTTTTTTCCAGCATGCAGAGGAGGACAGTCTGTCCAACGTTTCCCTCTGAGAATCACATCCTCAAAACATCAGTTATGTTTGCCTGAGCGGGTTGCAGTGATACTTTATCTTATTTTCTAAAAGGAATCAAAATGTAAAACTTGGCAGAGCGTAGCTGTCCAAACTATTTTTATGTTGGCGTCTGTACTTAATGCTCTTGATTTTACACAGTGTATTCACAATGGCGCACAGCTTGATTTAGTTTAAGGAGTTTGTTACATCCCTCTGCACTCCCACTGGCCTTGCAGTGGCAATGCATGGGCTTAATTAATTGTTCTCCATACCTGGGGAGGTGTGGGTGATTATTAAAGGTGTGCATTGGAAGGCTGAAGCTTACCATGCTGTTGTGGCTGCTAATGCTTTTGCCAATGTCCCTTAGATTGTGACTTTAAGTAATGGAATCATAACATTTGTAAATCCACTGCCAGCAAAAGTTCATCTTATAACATACTTTTCACTATAAAACTCCCAATTTATTGGTTATTGATGAGCACAAATTGATTCATTTTAATGCATTTTCCGGCTATGAGGAGCCACCACACATTAGTGAAGAAACACGGCATTTCAAAATTAACTCTACAGCACTTGGGTATCAGCTTTCACTGCATATTGTTTTTGTGTGTCTGCCTTTGCATTTAATGAGGCCTTGCTGGCTGAGTCACAAGAATGAGCAACTTGGAGGGTGTGCTCCAAATATCTACCCCCCCACCCCCAGCCTCTCCAATCATTGGCAAGCACATCTAAAGCCTCGGGCGAACTTCAAACATTTTAAAGACAGATTAATATGAAAGGCCTGCAGCCATAATGAGGCCCGACCTTGAAGACTTGGGGGTCTTGCATAATGGTTACGTAAGCTGCAGAAAGCAAAGGAAATCAGGTATTGTCTCAACAGCCGCGTTGGTAGTCAGAGGGAGAAGTTGATGTAATGTGTGGTGTTGTATCAGAGCAAATCTGAGCTACCACAGACTGCATCCAAAAGCTGTCAGGGTATTTCTCTATCAGCTGTCACTGGCAGACTGTTGGAGACATTATACTCCTGTTTGCAACATGGAAACTTATGCATACTAACCCCAAGTACTCAAACTCGACATTTGTGTGTGTTTTTGCACTTAGGGGAATTGAATTCTGTCTGCAACCTTATCCCTCAGTTCTTGCCAAAATTACAACTTGTTTTTGTCTCTGTGGTTCCTGAGCATTGTGGGAGGTGAAACATCGCAGCTCAAGTGTGAAAGCTGCACATTTAAACGTCTATAATAATTCACTGACTGCACAGTAAGGAATGCCTCAAATGATACTGTGCACCGTGCTGAAGTTTGATAGTTATAGGTGCAGTACAGCTGCTCTTTAAATGCAAAGAACTGGTCCTCGCCCCTACTTTGCATTGCAAACCATTAATTTGTTTGTGAGGCATGTTGGGAAACCTTTCAAAATGCTTGGAGTAGTCCAGAAGCAAGAGTAGCTCTGCCTTATCTCCTGTCTGTGCTTTCTTCCATATATAATGTCACAATTTTAGTAAAGGGGAGGTTTCAAAATCCAAATGTTTGTCCTCTCAGTTTTACAGTTTCAGTCGGCTCTTGTCACAAAAAAGAAATATCCTATTACTGACTCTATAATCAATAGAAATGAATCTTGGTTATAAAATGTATTTTTTAACTTACATTTTCTCTCTCAGGAAACTTTTTAAGGTCCTTAATCTTTTAATAGAGGTTGTGATTTGAAACAACGTAAAACTCAAGATTTGTTTCCCCCAACTTGTGCATCTTTTACCCATTAACTTCACTTCACCTTGTATTTCGTCTTCCAGTGTCCTTCTTGGACACACATACACTGACACAAATGCAGCCCTATCCGAGGAATGTGTGTAATCTCAGTGCGTGTAATCTCAACTGTATACAAGTCCGTAAATTCTCCTCCCATCCAGACAAGCCGGCTGAGCTAATAAAGCTGGTTAATCATTACTAATCCAGTGTGAAGAGCGAAGCATTTGGGCTGGTGGATCATGTGTGTTTTAGCATAAATAAGTGGAAAAAATGCATCGCTAGACTTGAACTGAGATGAAGTAATCGTGGAATAATGGACTTGACCCTGCTTGCATGCATGTGTGTGCGTGTCTGGGAGTTCCTCCAGGCTTTCATGTGGGCTATCGAGTGATGTGAAACTCAAATTAAGGTCACAACTCAGCGGTAACCCAACCACTGCCAAATACAACTGAGCCAATGACAAGTGCAGCCTTTGAACCACCGATAGTGAGCATGATAGTAGTCAATAGACACTATACTAATAGAAAATATGCAATGAAAACCCAAGTCCCTGGGTGATTATTTTCTTCTTGTTTTGATGATCACAGGAGAGAAGTATCATCGATGCAGATTGTGGTGCAAATTAATTTAGTCCTAATAGATTCAAGCTTTTTGGAAAATTGCTTTCTAATTGCTTCTCCAATCAAGAAACAACACCCCAAGTGTCTCCCTCCAGATGCCACCATCCTCCATACAGGCAGCTTTGCTAAAAAGCAAGAGCCACAATGATATAACAATAATAAGATAATAAACTTGAGTAATTTAGCACTTTTCTTAACAGACCCCTTAAGAGAAAGAATACAATCAAAAAAATAAAGTAAAATTAAGTCCAAGCTAGTAACAAGTCTCATAACAAGATCATGATCCCTCACTGGCTTCCCAGTAGCCTTTTTTCTTGGTTGAAGATACTGAGGCACACTGGATGTGTACTGCAAATCTTACCAAAGATTGAAATAATCATTAGAAAACTGAAAAAAAAACTAAGGCTAAGTACAGATAATCTGGTACAATAGATGCCGCTGATGCTGCAATGATGTATGTTAGAACTTTGGGTTAGGGTTAACCCTAACCACATTCAAATTCCATATTGTCAGTACAAACTGACCTAGAAACCATGAATTAAGCTTCTTGGACAACTAGTTCTCAATTAACTTGTCCTATATTTTCGCAATTAATCATTTAAACAACAAAATGTAAAAAAAAAAATAGTGAAAAAACTTCCATCATAACTTTCCAGAGCCCAAGTTAACTTATTTAATTAACTTGATTTGCTAGTTGAAGTCCAACAACTCAAAGATATTAGGGTAACTATGATAAAACATGAAGAAAACATTTTCCTAAAAAAGGTAAATGTACCAAATTTGTGTTGATTTCAGCTTTGTGACAGAAGAGTCTGCATGTCAGTCTTGTGGTTGACCACATGTACACTTTCTTGCTTGATTCATACCCTTGTATCAGTTTAGTTGCATGTCTCTGCTGCTAAATCAGCTATTGATCACCTATTTTGCCACACATATATATACATAAATGTGAAAATACTTGCATACAGTTGCCATCTCCTCTCAGTCACTCCACAAATATGCAGTTAGGATCAAGAATGAAGTTGATACCAACTAGTTATGCAATAGAATGATAAACTGTTTAATTCAGCATGCTTCCATTAACACAGACATTTATTACATATTCAGTACTGTGTGTCTGAATGTGTGTGTGTGCGATTTATCAGTCAATCAGTCAAAATGGTTGCATAAGGAGCCCCATGGGCATTAGGTTCCCATCGAACTTTTTGCAGTCTGAGCATTCTATGCCAGCACCGTGAGAACAGGATCTCATGCACACACACTCACACACACACACACACACACACACACACACACACACACACACACACACACACACACACACACACACACACACACACACACACATGCGCTTGCCTTTGTAGAAACCACTCCCAGAAAACACAGTGTGTCACTCCATCACTTGTGGAATGTTCTATAAAATAGATTCAGAGATTAGAACTGGCATCAGTGCCAAAAAAGCCGCTACGTGTTGGGCCTCAGATGCAAAGCAGGAATCCAATTCAGCTCGCCTCTTTTTGGCCACATACTGGGATATTTTCTGTTGAAGTCATGGTTGCATCCTCGTGCACATTAACATACACCTTGTAAACACCTTCAAGGCGGCCAAGAGCTTTCCGATAAACTAAATATTTCAGGAAAGATGTACACACACCTCTTACACAACATCCAGACAACTTTGTCCCATTGCTTCCTGCTGTCCAGACAGACACATGACCACTACGCTTCTTGAAAAAACAAGAAAAGGGGGATGACTTCACTCAACCACACACAGTTATGATGCTTTCCAGAGTCCTAAGGCATGTGCCAAAGCCCATAATAAATTGTGTAAAGAATTTCTGGCAATTAATATCCAATTCCAAGCAGTTAGTCTCATTAATCTGTCATTTTTGTAACAGCTGCTGTCCTCCGAACACTTCTTTTTTTTTCTTCTGTCGAGAGCCTGACATTTTTCTCCACTTGTCGAATTTCAACTTGATTTTACACAGAAATTTCAGTTAGAGAGTGGTTTTGCAACCATGGATTGGGCCTTGCCTAAGATGATTTCCTCACTGAAGGCTTCCAAACAGATAAACTATTATAAGGAAGTGGGGTTACAACTGTCATTTAAGATAAATCTTTCAATAGGATGTTCTTGAGTTAGTAAATGAAGTTTTCAGCATCTGTGCAAAGACAAATACCATTTTCACAGATCAGAATGCATTTACTTTAACACCTATGTGTTTATCTTTCATGGATGTAAGCGTGTGCAAGATTACAGGCTGATCCTATTAGGGAATAGTTAGTTATTCACACCAGTGGCACGAACGTGAGCAGACACAAGTACAGCACATTCCCTCGGTTTCCCCCCTTTCTTCCACCGTAACCATTTAACACAGCAGGATCAGAATAAAGTCCTCATAAGACTCTTTATTTTCCACGTGGGTGCCAGATTCCCCGGTTAATCCTTGCGAGGTAGTTAAAGAGCAGGGATTATAACATGCTGCTTTGCTCCTTCAGAATCCGGATGATGCTGATGATGAAGATGACAGAGCTAAAAGGCAGGGCTGTGGTCACTTTATGAGACACATGGCAGCGTTTATGCTCGGCTTAAATGCAACGTGTGCGCACGCATGCAGCCGCACATGTGTAGGGGAGATTGCACATGTATGTTACATGTGAAGAAAGGAAGGAAATAGCGTGTAGTTATAGCAAGAAAAAACCTTTGCAGACATGCTTGCAAACGCCAAAATAGTCCTCTCTTGTGTGTCAATCCTTCATCGAGCTCACAAGCCGACTGTCTGTGTTGTTTGGGTTTTTCCGTCTGTTTTCTTGTATTTTCGGCGACCCGTGACAATGTGATCAATGTGTTCCACTTTATCTTTGACCCCAAACAACTTAAGGGCCCCCTTTTTATAAACCCCAAGGCTCTTCCTGCAAGAAGGAGGGCGGAGTCTGGACTGACTTTGCAGTTTTCCGACAGAGGCTGAGAGTCTTCCATGACTGGACTGGAATGTATGACCGGCCTGAGACAAAGCAGATTTTAGCCTCCAGGGCTACTGATGGCTGCACAACTAATGAGCATTTCCATCAGGCGTGGCACTTGTGACTCTTGCAAGAGGACTGTTGTCTCATTTTACACACTATCTTTCCATTCACCCCACACTTACAACAACATCACAGGGTACTATATGTAATGACAACATACACATTATCCATTATCCAGGAAGCAATCATGCATTCTTTAATGCAAAAATCCAGTTAGAAGACTAGTGAAAATTATGATTTGCACCTTGCTCACATGTCCACATGGTAGTTTTTATATGCTAAAAGACACATCGTGAGCCAAATAAGCAGTCAACACTATGTAGCAATGGCACTCAAAAGTACAGATTCAGACTTCCGGGGTTTCATATATCACAAACCTAAGGAACCAATCCCCTTTATTTAAAGGGACTTATGATTTTCTGTATCATTCTTCTTCTTCATTTTCCAGCTTGAACATATATGGCTGAATTATTCCAATATTACAGCTTGTCATTGTGTAGTGCAGAGTAGTTTTACAGTGTTTAAGTAGAGTTGGAGGTGAGCTGGTGTGCTCGCGCATGTAGCAGAAGGGGTGGATCCACACAAAAACTTCTTTTTTTTCTTTGTATGCAAGAAAATCTGTCTAAAACATGGATAAACAAGACATCTTATAAAGAAAAGTGGTTTTAAAAAAATCCAGTTTATGGTTTAAAACTACAATTTACAATACAACATATGCATATTTCTTTGTTTTGTAAACTACGTGCAGCAGAAACTCAAAATGTAAACATACAATTAATGTAAAAATTGTCTGCTTTTAATACAAATCCATGTTTTCTCCATAAAAACAGGGTAAAGCCTGAAAAACAATGAACCCTAAGTAAAATTGAACTTACATTACCATAAAATGACTGATAAAATGATCAATAAGTAAGTCATTCAATTATAATAACCCAATGCATATAGCAGAAAACGCTTCAGAAGTAATTAAATCAACAATTTCGAACCATCACTCTTGTTTCAGTCCAGGAAGTTCTATCCAAGTGTAACTTCCTGGAGACCCTCGCCACACCCGTCACTGCCCAGCGATGCTTTGTTCTCTCGGCACACTGGATGTGACAGTGCATGTGTTTACGTGTGCGTGTGCTTGTGCACGTGTAGCGCGGGTCAGCAGCGGGTCACCTGCTCTATTATTGATTTCCTAGCGGAAAGAGAGCGAACACAGTGCCGCTGTCCTTCTCCGAAAAAACACCAGCCAACCTCCGACTGACCGAAACATGTGTGCGAATGTGTGCCAGTAAAGAATGCAATAAAGTGTTAACAATAACGATGAGGTGTGGAAGACTTTAAACAGACACTGATAAGTGCTAATGGGGTGTTTAATGAACACAGTAAACTACTTATCACCTTCCCACTGGCACGGCTCTGTGAGAGACCATCCAAACTCCACCAAAGTCTGTTTCTCGCTGGGTCTGTTTAGTGTAGACTTGATTAGTGGTGAGAGTTGGGGAAGTAGAGCAACAAAGCGTGAACCACAAGGTTTAAATAAGGCACCGGCAGCTGAAATTTGCTCCACAGTCCTTTGCTGACATATTGAGTGAAAGTGAGAACTTTTACAGGAGATAAGAGACTGAGTGATGAAGAGGAGCTGAAGTTTAGATTTGCCTTTTAACCTGCATCTTCTCAGAAATCACCTCTGTCAGTCTTAAGTATTATATGTTGCATAAAATTGCAGAATTGCAAATAAATAGTGGGAGTGGCAATCATCCAAATCAACAACCTAACAAGTGGTGCATTAAGTTTGCACAGCAATCCACGTTTAAATTATAAATTTAAGTTTATTGTAGAATTAAGTGACTGCAACAGTTAGAGACAAAAGATGCATAATTCTAATTGCTAATAACTATAAAGATTCCCATCAACTATTTCTCAAAACTGATATTAATACTAACTAGCTGCTTGGTATTGTGATTAAAATATATTTTTTAAAGTAGCTATTTTGAATAGATGTACGTTGTTTGTCAGGAAATCTAACAAAAAAAAACAGCAAAACATAAATCTGTGGCAAAATATAAAGGAGATGAAGAAACGTTTTTAAAGAAACAACGATTTTGCTTGTTAGATGTCCAAATATTCTGGTAAATGTTGCTATTTTAAGTTATATAGTATATATTTTGTTTTAATCTCACAACAACTTTGTTAAAAGATTTCAGTGAAGTTGCAGATGCAGATTTTTTTTAAATGAGGTAAATAAATGAATAAATTAGATAAATACTATTTAAACTTTAAAATTTACTATTTATATATTTAGACAAAAAAGAAGCAGGTACAGAGAACATAGATATCTCTGTTTTTGCTCTTCTGAAAATAACAATAAAATGACATTTGCTCAACTAAAAAGCCTCAAATGACCATTGTAGAAAACTAAAAACACTTCATTTCAAACAAAAAGAGCCTTTGTTCTTTTTATTAAAAAATACATGTGAAAAGACTAATATTTTGACATGGGAAATGACAGTTAGAGGAGGTGGTGGTTCCTGGAACATACGCTGCTGACTTTGTTTCCTCATCCAGCACAAATCTGACCTTCGAGCAAACTCTATTTGAGATTGCGAGGAGATTAAGAAGAAACCAAAAACCTTTCTTTACCTTCAGCGGCCTGTTTGTTCTGTTCTTTTCCTGACCGCGAACAGGAGACTTTTATCTGTCTAAAATATCACCATATCAGGGACAGATGGAGTAAACACACAATGGTGGTGTTTGGAGAAGTTCATGACCTGAAAGTGTCACTATTAGAAAATGTGTAAAAAATAAGACACTTTTTATAATAGTATAAAGTGTCAACTACCCATAGTCAGTGTAAATGTCTTCGTATTTTTGTGGTGAAAGAAGCAAAATGCAAAGACAGTCTCTTTCAAGTGCAAATGAGCAGAATTAGCTTGATACTACAACAGCTTTCTACAACCTCGAGGAAGAAACTGAAAAGCCAAACGTCAATGAATCTTTATTTATACCCACACAAGGCCGTGCACTGATGTGAATCATAAAAATAGACACTTATTTCCTCACGTCACTAGTGCTACTTTCTTGAAATCCAATTTCTTCATCCAACTTCGCTCCCAGAGAGAAAACGAGGGAGGAAGGAGCGCGGGAGTAGTCGAGGCATATTAATAGAGAGTAATAGGCTGGAAGGTAAATAGTGAGTGCGCCACGATGGAAATGGGCGTGTAGACTTGTTGATCTCACATTCCAGTGGCAGCCTTGAGAGCAGCTAATCCAGCCTTAGCAAAAGGCCCCCTTGAACCCCAGGGTCACTCTTCGTACCAGTTAAATGCATGAACACATCTCCATCCTGGATGCACACACACACACCCACTGCAAGCATTCCTGACGCACCAAATGTGTGTGTTATTCTCATCGCAAAAATTTGTGTCATTCCTGGCGTCATCGGCTGCCCGTCTGACGTGTTGCCTCCATCGAGGCTCTCTGGGATGTCACCAGGCTGGATGTTTTGACTGTCTGTACGCCAGTCTGATTGATTCTATCAGCTAATCTGACTCCATATGTCTGTCTCAGTTGTTTTCTACTCTACATGCTTTGCAAACAAAATCAATGATCAATTGGGTGAGAAAATGAGGGCAGGTCACGTAGACATGCACACCAGTCATTATCAGATAATCTGTGACAGGCATCATGACAGAGCAAAAATGAAGCTAGTTTTCACCTTGAGGCTACTTGTTCAGACTCATTTGTAAAAACATCTTAGTGAGCTGTTTTGGAACATCTGCATATGCTGTGTTGTGTTATCTAAACTGATTATTCCAGATATTGCTACTATGTGAACCACAAGCACAATAATCCATATGGTTGGAATAACAGAGGTCATTCTTTCCAATGGAGGGTGACTGACTGATAGTAACAGACTCACCCTTCTCTAACTGTTGGATCTGCTGGCCATCATCACTGCAAATACACTGGATTTTCATAACTTTGCATTGACCCATGCTGCTGAAGGAGGTAAAGGAAAACAATCTTTACAAAGAAAAAATGCTATTGTGCTCTTTACATGTTATGTTAATAATTATTATTCTATTCTGTTCCTGATATATCATTGTTAGGGAGCTTTGATGCTCGTGTACTTAACGTTAACCATTTTTAAACTATTTCAATAATCACAAAAACAAAGCAAGGCTACATAACTAATATATTATTCATCACAATCACAATTTTGGCTTTCCAAGTCCACTCATAGAAAACAGCCCATGGATAAATCTAGAATTGGAACACCTTATTTTACTTATTCCGAGTAATCTTTGGTCACACGCCTGTCTGAGTTGCCTGTTTTGCAGTAACTAAGTGTGGAGACGAGAGGCTTCTCTGTGCATAGTCGCCTAGCTAGCTTCCACCATAAATATAAGACTGTAGATAAAAGATGGATGTAGTGACTGTGACGTCACCCACTGGTTTGTGGATTACTGTTCTGAAGCCTCAAGTTTGTAATCTGGCCATCGCCATTTTGCTCTGCTGAGGGATGCACCTGATTGAGAACCGATATGGCAGCAACCTGGCAACCACAATGTAGCTACTGCCTAAAACATGCTTACCCTGCTTAATCGTGTATTTTATTCTAAGTGGGACCATAATTTGAAAACTAATAAATGAACATCATGCTGCATTGAGGGGGACTTCAGACTAACGACTGAGACCATAAACCCATTAGGAAAATGTTTACTGACGTAACAAATCAAGTGAGAAGCAGGTTCATTTTCTCATAGACTTTTATACAATCTGACAAATTTTCACAACTGCTGGCTCGCCCCCATTGGCTGGTAGAAAGAATGCAGGTTAAATTACAACTAATATCAGTAAAATCCCAAAAATGTATACTTTTACAGATATTTGCCATTATTTTGCACAGGTTTCACAGTTTTTTAACAGACAAATTGTTGTAGTATTTAATATTTCTATTTTTAGCAGCTTGGAAGCTAAGACAGTCTCCTTTAAGCCTAAGATTGTTGCTAATTATGAGTCACCATATTAATAGACAGTAAACAAAGGAAATTACAGCTAAAAAGTTGGAAGCATAGCATTTAAGGCAGTAACGAATATCATGGATAAAAGAAAAACTGTTTAACAAATACATATTTAATGTAGTACTTTAAAAAATGTCAAGCAAGATGTAGTTTCTTTATTGCAAACAAACTGCTTCAGTGTTCAAATTCATATAAAAACTAATTTATCTTGTATGCAAACCAAATCCCAGATTCATGCTCCATCAGTGATGCACCAAACCCTCAATGAAAGACTGTACTGAGCTACTGAAGCTATTTGAGCAGCAGTTTGCTCAGATGTGACATCAGGACTTTGACTTTCACGAGTCAATGTGGTGTTGAGCCAGATCTGTATCATGAGGATGATAATTAAATCACCTCCATCGATGCACTGTATGTGTGTCTCGTGGATTATTCTGTTATTTGATACAAACACTGAGAGGTTGTGCAGTAAAAGGCACAGATTGGTACATGAGCTTTTCCTCAGAGAACCACACATGTACCTTGTTAGAGCAAAAACACTCACAGACACATTTTGCCCCTCTGACCTCTGGAGAGACACCGAAGCAGCAAAACAGATGACTTTGCGCTTGATGTCGTGATTCCGCAGCGACCCCGGCCTGACATTTATGACTTGTTGGCTTTTTTATGAAACTTCCAGGAAATTTTCTGTCTTTTTTCTTTCTTTCTTTTTTAAAAACTGCAGCCCCAAGTCTGCGAGCCTCCCTCATCAGATGTGATGCAAATACACAAGTTATTGATGCTAAAATGTTGCAGAGCCGTTGCTGAGATTTAACAGCTTTGGCTAATTTTGGCATGGCAGCGTCGCGAGGGTCATCTGCAGAGCAACAGCTGTCTGAGGTGCTGAAAACATGAGCGGGGGATCTCTCCGCGGGACGGCACAATCTGTTCTTATTATTTAGCATCTAGTTCTGCTTTGCGAGCATGAAAACTCTTAATAACTCATAAAGCCCCGGATAAATAGCTCTGCCTTCCATTCCAGCGCATTACACCATTTCGCGGCGCAGGCAAATCAATGAAAACATGCTGTTATGGTGCTTTAAAATTCCCAAACTATGATGTAATACGTCTTTGCCTCACACAGCAACATGGTGATTGACATCGTGCCCGAGTTGCTGCTGCACAAACAGCCAGGAAACATGCTCTGCTTTTGCCTACTGACCAACTCCTTAAACTTGAAGACACCTCTGGATGAACTGATGAAGAAAGCAGGGCACAAGCAGTAAATCAAGCTCCTTAAAATATCTAGACCACATATTTTGCTTCGACTCTGGAAGCACATCTGCCTCCAACAAACAGCGGATCAGATCTTGCCAGAACTTTCTCTTCTGCGTTTCCTCCGCTCTGTTTTCTCCCCGCAGCCCCTTCGACCGTCTCCATAAAAAGACAAGTCTTGAAGGAGGGCGGCGGACTCCTCCTTCGCTGTTGATAATAAAACAAGTGTCTTTCCCTGACGGGGTCTAGAAGGGAAAACGAGGGACGGACGGCGTTGCCATGACAAGCCAAAAGCGACGGAGGTGGAACGCGAAGAGGCAGTTTGTAGCTTTTCCTGCCACATCCAATAGTAGAGAAAGGTGGCAAGTTAATGAATATACCAGAACACGAGTGTCAACACATGGCAGACGTGATAAGAGAGCTTGAGTATGTAACGAAAAGCTGACCTGGAAGTAGGATTTTGCAGGAAAAACACATGATTTCTCCCCAAAATTGAACTGACAGGCCTCAGTTCATTCAGCGTAAATTCCTACTAACTGCGAACAAAATGTCCACTCTCGCTAAGCTCTCCTCCTGGGTCAGGGTGTGCTTTGGAAAGCTTGTGATCAATGTAAATAAACTGCTAAAGGAGCTGCAAGGATGGTTGATGCCACACACACACACACACACACACACGCATGAGCTCAGCTGTTCATGACAGTCACCGCAACACCCAGGGACGCATTTGCAAATATTCTCTTTTTTGTTCTGTCTTTCAATTAGCCATAAGCGTGAAGGCTTTGTTGCTGTGTTGCTGCTAGGGGTGTTTGTCCTGGGAGTGGCAGGGGAGTAAAACAAATACACCTACTGCACCAAACAAGGTCACACATCAGCAGTTAAGAAGAGCGATAAAATGTTTGCTCTCAGTATTATTTAGTTCAACAAGGAAAGAAGGAGGTGAACGGAGAATTCAAGGTTTCTGGAAATGTTGAGAAAAGTGGCAAAAACGAGGGAAATTGGAGACAAATGGTTGGTTCTTGTCTGAACAGGTAGCTGCTGTCAGGTGTGACAAGTGTCCCATGATGGTTAAAGGAAGATGGAGCATTTTTTTATTTGGTCAGTGATGAGAGAAGCTCAAACACAGATAGTGGAGGAGGGTAATCAATCATTTCATCTGTGCTTCCTTTGTCTTGCTCCCTGTCTGCCTCTTTATTCTTCAAACACACCAATGGCACCTCTTTCCTTCCAGTATAGTTGGAATTTCACCATCTACAAGCCAAATCTTTCAGTTTTAAAAGCACCAATCTGCCAAAAGACACACATTCTTCAACAAATCCTTTGTTTCAATTAGAAAGTGTACAACTTGTAACCATTTGCCAAAGCTTGTAAACCCAAAACAAGTTTTTAAGACAAAGATGATCATTATTTGCAGATTGGCAATGTATCAGCGCTGGTTGGCTGCCGTCCAGGATTAGCTCACTCAAAACTCTAAAACTTCCTTGTTCGTTCGTTTGTCTGCTGTCATGAAGTGACATCCACACAGTGTTCACGGTGCACATGACCGACAGCTCGACCTACAACTGTAGAAAACTAATCAGAGAGTAAAAACTGCTCATGAAGGACAATATCTTCAGAAACAAGTTAAATAAACCACAGTTTTCAACTATGATTAGTGTCTGAATCAACTGACAGTTATCTCATGTGGTGTACGTGACTTACATTTCCTGCCTCAGCTCATGTGTTGAATCATATTTTGATTAGTTGTGAAATAAATGGGTCATCTGCTGAAGCTAAATCAGTCCGGGTTGCTGAACAAGCAGTTTGGTTGTGACACAAGACGAGATTAATCCATTTATTGATTTTGATGATCCACCATTAGGTTTTTGGCTTCTGTAAAATATATCCACAACTATCAGATATCCAAAACCACAAGGTTGTGGGATTGTCAAGTCAAGATGATAAATCGTACAATTTTTTGGTTCGTGACCAAATACCTGCAAAACGAATGGCATCTCCATCAGTTTCAGCTCCTTTAGAATCTGAATCAGTTTTTTTGCCAAGTAGGATTTCCCATACAAGGAATTTGATGTGGCGATTTGGTGTTGCAAGACACATAAAAGACAGTAAGTGTTCCAAGTAAAATAAACCAAAAACTGGAGCAAATCCAAGGAATTTTAAACATTTAAAAGGAATACAAGTATTTACAGTGTGCAGGAATGTGCAATATGCAAATTTACATAGTCAGGGTCATCAGAGTATGTTAGCATGCTCTGCCTCAAAGCGAAACCATGCTTTCTGGATCTGTAGAGTGCAACCCAAAATTTGTGACCACATGGAACCATGACGCCACAAATTGGTTTGTGGACGACCATTCTGAAGCCTCAAGTTTGACAATGCTCTTTTAAAACCAGACCTAACAAGTGAGGGGTGGATCTGACAACACTTAATGCTGCCAAAATGCAATCACAAGTCCTAAAATATCCCTCATCTATCATCTGTTTTACTTTAAATCGAAGTATAGTTTACAGATTGGTGCACCAAGCTGTGTTCATAAAGTCTTAAAACTAGCATTTAAGGCCATAAACTCATGAGCAAAATGGTAATTGATGTAACAAATCTAATGAGAAGTAGGACCATTTTCTCATAGACTTCTACACAATCTGACTTCTTTTTGCAACCACAGCAATTGCCCTCTGGTGGCTGTTAGAAAGAATGCAGGTTTGAAGCACTTTGGTGTTGGCTTCACTTTTCAGACCCAGTGGCTAACTCCATCTTTTATATAGTCTGTGACACTCACTGCACAAATACCAGGAAAACAAATGGTTCTCAAAGCAAATGCTTGTTTTGTGGAGAACCTGTGCAAAGAGACTCTCCATCAGTAGTTGCTTCTAGACTTTGGAGGTGCTTTAATTTGTACATGCTGTCCATCAATGGTGCCCAAACACAGTAGAACGTTCTCCAGAAATCCTGTACTCTCTCCACCCAATGTGCTTGGGACAGGACTGGTAAAAAAAAACAAAAAAACTCCAGTAGCAGGTTATTCCATAGCACTTGGAAAACCTCAGGAATAGTCACTGACATGGGACTACAGCCCAGTGTGTAACTAGCTGCTATATCCTGTCGAAAAGTCTCAGCCAGTCTGTCAGAAACATCTACAAGAGGCCTGAGTGGTTAATGTGAGAGGGAATGCAACCGTTTTCATAGCAGACCGACGTGTATGGATATTGCATTATGAATGAAACTACGTAAATCACATTTAAAGGGATGTGGAAACAATGATTTGGCCTTGACAGAGTGGCTACCAAGGCTGTACAGTCGTTTTTCTAAACTAAGCAAATGCATTACTTGTAAAATGCAATTCAACACATACAGAGTCTGTTCAAAATGTAGTGAAGTTACAGCTCTGACTATGACTGGCTTAACTTCTGTTGACTGCCTTAAGTTCTGTGTCATCCTGCTACAACAGGTTTGGCATGCTAATATTAAAGACAATTGCAAGGGCAGAAAAAACTGAAATAGAAGCTGATTTTATTGCAATGAGCCTGAATTAGATATCAGCCCATCCTGCATATTTTTCCCTTTTTTGACATTTTTAGGGCTTTTCTAGGTGATGAATCTTGCTTATGTTGATTCAAAGCTGTGTATAATCCTCCGCATAAACCTGTAATCTGCAATAGTGGAGAAGAAATTCCTTCCAAGACACGAGCCGAGTGATCAGTCCAGGGTGTTATCCCTGATGGTATTCCATTAGCACCATGTCTTGACGCCATAAGCAGAACGCAACTGCGCGCCAGTACAAGTGGAACAAATGCACGGCCTGCCTCGAGGGGGAGATTAAACGTTTACGCACTGGCAACCGCGAGGTGCTGCTGCACATCGCTCTCACTTGCTTTCTGGCTCGCTGTCGGTCTCCATTGTGATAGAAATATTTATCTACTGGCGAAAAACCCAACATTTGTTTATCATCAGCGGGCATAATCCCCCATTAATACTGATTTCATTTGAGACTCCCTCTTTGTCATATTTTAAAGGCCTTCTTGTACCAAGTGTTGAGGATTTATGCACAGCCGGTCTGAGCACACACTTGTATTTGATTGTGACGCACTGTCAGGACATAACTCTTGTGCAGCTGCCAGCTGCTTTTTGTAATAAAGTGCTGGTTTAAGGTTTCTAGAGGAAAGATTTAATATGTGTACAATCAATCGATGCTTTCTGAATAAATGTCTTACCTTATAAAGCCCCCACAATGTAGATTAACTTCTGTTTATACGCATTTTCCAATGCAAACTATATTGACTTTTATAGTTTGGCTAAGTTGTCGTGCAGCACTCCAGACTTACTTTGTCGGATTACTTTACTAGATTTTTACTGCATGCTCATGAAACGTAGAGTATCAACAGAACCTTGGCCAGATGTGTTCATATGACCTCAGAAGACCCAGATATTCATAGCGTGTCCTCATGCACAGGGTGGACAGAGAAACCAAGTGCAAAAATCAAATGTCTCAAGGCAAAAGAGGAAAATGTGTTCAAAATATGATGTTGCAGCAAATCACAGTGACACGTAGCTCTTGGAGTTTCAGTCTGAGGAGAAATTTCTTCATGTTTACTGATGAGAAACAGCAATCTTCTCTTTTGATCTACAGCTTGACATGATAATATTGGCTTATTGATTAGAACTTTAACCACTTTCCTGCAATCATCACTGAAATATTGACAAACATGAGCTGACACATACCATGTTTCCACCAACCTGGTGCTCGTGCTCGTTCGGAGCTAGTGCTAGTTCGGAGCTGAGTTGGTTCAAACCCCGTTCCTCCTAAGAACCGGTTTGCGTTTCCACTGGCCAGGAGCCAAGTTGGAGCCACGCCATTGCGTCACCAGAAGCCATCTAAGCTTGTATCGATTACAAAGTTGATGATAATATCTATGTTTCTCTCTATAAAGATGAACATCTTTATGAAGATAAACATCTTTATAAAGATGTTTATAAGGTCTTGAATGTCTTGATTAAATGATAGATAAACATACAAATGAATAGTCATGGTATCATAATCTAACTCGAGCTGTCCTGTGTGTTCCGTGCATGAGGACACACTTTGAGTACATCAGTTATTTATATGATTGATAACTTGTTTTACATAATTTTTCAAGAAAAATGCCAAAAACCAACTGATTTCAACTCATAAAATGTGAAAATCTGCTGGTTTTCTAAACGTTTTGAGGGTTTGGAACTGTTATTTAGATAAAACGAACAATTGGAATTCGTAACCTTCACTCACTGATCAAGAATATAACAAAAAGAATGACTCAAGATAACAATAATCATTATTTGAGGACCTGCAGTTTCTGAACAAATGGTTCTGTCACTACTCTGCCCTTCACACAAGACAAATTCATCCTTTTTTTGCTGCTTATTGGCTCCAGGCCACAGTGGAAGCATGCTAAGCTAAGTAGCCCAGGTGCTCATATAACAAGCCACTTCCTTTGACTGTTTTTGATTCTGGGGGGTTTCCAGGCCAAGAAGGACACAAACTATACATAATCCCTGTAGTATTTACTTGTTGTGCCCCCAATTAGTTTTTGTATAGTATAAACAGACTTATAGTATAAATCAAGCTTGTGTAATTTTTAAGAGTCTATGCCGTAGCCTATGGAAGTGGCCATTGCAAAGCTAGCAGTGGTGTTTCCGCTTCACTGTGTTGAGTTTCTTTGTTTTCTTCAAATAATCAGGCCTAAAACCAAGTCAGAGTTGGAGCTAAGAAATGCTGGACAACAGTTGTACATATGGCTACATTTGCATTATGAGCAAGCCAGATACAATGACAGCCTATTACATTATTACAGTTTCTTTCACAGAAGCATTATCTTTGTGCATATCAATATCCCGTATATGCACTGGATAATTCTACCTAGCAGATGAATCACAGTTGGGGAGGTCAGGCTGCTGCATAGATTCAACACTTACTTCTACAGGATGCTAATAAATAGGAGCCAATACTTATCAGATACCATGACCTTAACTAGCACTACTCTGTCTAAGAAACTGTCAAAGAAACTTGCCTGTACTCAGACCACATTCTTTTTTGGCACTACTTCTTCTTCAAACACAAAGGTACCAGGCACCATTGTGGCTTTATCGTGATTAAAACCTATTAGATCGGCCACTCAAAGGCCTTTCAGTGTGATTTTCTACCATCCTGTTCGCACAAGCAGGCCCGAATTCCAATAAACAAATAACAGCCCCAATACATCAAATATAATTTCACTGGAGAGACGAGAAGCGCTGTTGTGGAGAATTACACGGAGAGCAATTTGGTCAGTGCACTGAAGCCTCATCAGCCCATGTTGGATGAGTTTTAGAGCCATTACCGAGGAGCCAAGTGGCAACAGCTTTCACACCACATAGCCCTGCTACAAAGCACTAATCCAGCCCACAGCATGGTGCCAGCTCAGCCAAAGAAAATTGTATTGTTTTCCAATCAATGCTCATAGGTTTATGAGGGGCTTCCAGCCACAGAAACATTGCTCATAAAGAGCAGACAGACCGCTGGAGAGGATTCCTCACCACCAGAGAGGAGGACGAGAGAGAGCGATGGATGATAAAATACTGGCATTTAAATCTGTCTACTGCACAAACTAACTCAGTTCCCACATTGAAGTGAACCTGTTCTGCTTCCCAAGAGCTTGGAAGCTTCATAATCTCTGTCAGAAATATGCCAAATAGTCAAATATGAGCTGCAAAAGCGCTGAGGGTTTCAATTTGAGAGCGCAGTTCTCATCAGAGCCTTCATGGGTCCTCACGGCCTTGACCCATATCTGTGTGTTTTGCCTTCATCTGGTCACTGTGCTTTGAGGTGTAGCGTGTCAAGCACAACACCTGTGGCTCGACTGCATTAAGTAGGCTGCAGGTTGTTCTGTCGCTTTCTACTTTCACAGCTAAAGTCTCCTCTGCAGAAACCAGGAAACATGTGCGGTCTTGTGTGTGTGTGTGTGTGCTCTGTGCACCACATGTCACTTAAAACGTTCCATCACAGGAAGTTTTTGCGTGTTGAGGCCCCCTTTTTGTGCTCAGTTTCAAATTACAGTTTCAGAGTCACTAATATTGAAATGACTAAACCTCAAGCCATCTTTTTTTGCTGCACATCTTAAAATTCATCCAGAAGGAGGTTGATGATGCAAAAAAAAAAAAAAAAACCATAAAATAATAGAAATTCTGCAGTGGCATGTTTTAAGCATTATGCATAGACACAGAGATGCTTCGAATTGTGTCAGCCAACTTGTCTTTCATTAAGATTCTTGCAAGTAATAAACATCCTTCTCTCTGTTCTTCACACACGCGCAAAAACACACTGTGCGCTCGTACGCGCTCTCAGACAACAGAAGATGTAAGCCCTCGAGTCTTATCAGCGCAAGTTAGAGCCACTATAATAATAAACTGAGTACTTACAAGATAGGAATTTTGCCTGTCGAGGAACACGGAGTCTCCCATCGTCCCGAATAAGTATCCACATATAGTTAAAAACCCAAAATGTAGTTGCCGTAAATGATTCCTATAAGTCCAAAGAAAAAAGTCTGTGCGCCTCGGAACGGAGCGTAAAAAAAAGTCTCCACGAACCACTTCTCCTCCTTCTACATTAAAGACAAACTGAGCGCCTTTTTAAGAATCTGTAAGTCACAGCAGAGTCTGTTTTAAGAGTTGATGTTTCTCCACCAGGCAGAAACGCGTGTCAGAGAAGCATCTGTGCCAGAAAGGACACCATAGCGCGCAATGCGTAACGGATCCATACTGCGCGCCCCGTGGACTCCGGTGAAGACAGATGCTGAACCAAAACGAGGAGAGGCAGAGACAGGAACGTCAAGGCGGCACCAGTAAGCGCGAATCATGGAGTGGGGATTTTCAAAATAAAACGTAAATTTGAAGGTAAATTTAGTATGACTACACAAATATCACAAACCATGGTAACACTAGTGTTTTACTTAAACAAACAGATTTGTGTTCACCCAATTCTTGAACATAGTAATTCTGACATGATTCACTACACATACTCCTATTTATGGTTCATCTCACAGCAAATTAGACACAATATTAGTAATGCAAAACCCACTTTTGGCACTTTTAACATGTTTACAGTCAATTTTCCACCTCATCCTCTCATGTAAATCCAAATACCCAAACTGCATTTATAGTGTCTACTTTCAGACAGCATTATATATGGCCTACATTCACTAAAACATACATTTAACTACTTCAAAACCACGGCAATACCCTGTTTCTTAAACTCAGCTCTAATATTATGCTTGCATAATGTATTTTAACTGCATGCATGAGCGTAATCTTCATGTACAGATGCTCTTTTTAACCTCCTATGGAGCTCAGACGTTTAAAAAAAAACTTTTATTTTGAAGGCGAAGTCATCCACGCTGTGTCTTACTTAAACTTTCTCTGAGTAATTGACACAGAAAGGGGAAGAGAAGGATGGGCGGGGCACTGAAGGAGGAGGACTAGCAGTGGAAGAAGCTTTTGATTATCTACAGCAGGGCTGCTCAAATGTTTTCATGTCAGTGACCCACAAATGGAGCTGCACAGTTGATAAGATTTGACTGAAGAAGCCCCATACAGGGAGGCTGGAGTTTGTACAGAGCTGGAGCTGTTATTGCAGTGGGTGAGGGGGCAATAACATGATTCTACGAGCCATAACACTGTTTTTATGATAAATGTTGTATCAAGACAAAAAAAATGAAGTAAAATCTGGTATTTTCATTGGAATTAATAGGATTTAAAGGCTTTTTTAAAGAACTGAATGTACGGAGAGCTGAGTAATTTTAACCGTCCTCACTGGAAATAACCAGAAATGCCTGGTGGTCAGATAATATTTATTCTGGCTTCTGGAAAGTTGATATTTTGGAGATGCAATGTTTCCACCAGCAGTGACAAATAGGCCTAATTACAATAGGAAATAAATCACAGTGGAGAGAATTTACCAGACGGACCACAGAACCAAAACTGTGATCGACTGCTTCCATTGTAAAAATCAGAAGTCATTTTTTATTTATGAGCGTTCCCCACTTTTTCAAATATGCTTTTATAACCATGAAAGGCTAGGAGATTCTAAATGGGAGGGGACAACTTTGTCTGGCTTTGTGTAACACTTGATGTGGAGGCAGTTGTTGGGCAATCGGTGTCAAAAGACTCCACTTGCATCAAGCTCCATAAAAAAACAGAGCTAATGCAAAACAAATAGAGCACAACCCGGTTTTATCAAGCACATGCACACACGAGAGCTAATGAAAACCATTTGCTTTGCTCTGCAGGAGCGCTTTAGCCGAGGAAGACACCAGGTTCTTTTCTATAATTTTATATACGTGAGAGAAAGAAACTGGACTGTTTATCAGATGACCATAGAAAGAATGCCAAGAACTTAAGACCAACACTTCCTTTTAGGTTGGAGATAACAGAAAAACGCCTAAAGACTGACTTGAACCAGTTGCTGGAGTGTGTATCTCACACAGGAATCATCAACACACACACAGAGCTATAAAGTTACAAGAGAAAGGAAACCTGTTCTTGCACAGAAAGGGCTGCGGCTGCTTATCAGATCTGGTTTAAATGAGGTTTTGATTTTTTTTTTTTAAAACATCTGAGGTGTGTAGAAAAAAAATCCTCTTTGGATTGAATGAAATTGGAACAGAAGGTGGAGTTTGACTCAAATTTGGGCCATTATGATGGATTGTATTATGTAAAGGCTGACGTATGAGTTAGACATGAAGTCATTGGGGCAAATGGCTTCAGAATGAGAGTGGAGGTGAAGCGTATCCTGGCATGCATAGCGCAGGTAGACACACACTTCTATCTGCATACACATCACCTGAGTTACATGTGTTTGGAATGGGGGAGAACACCATCAAAGTGAGTCATTTCTTTGTATATGCAAATGCATCAATCCCCAGTTTTTGGTCGGGTTGTAATTAGTTCATCAGCAGCTGCAAGTCATTTGGCATGACAACAACTTACTACAAAATAGCTAAACAAATGATTCAATGATGAAACATAAAGTCGTGTCCAAATCCCAAATATTTTTGCATCTGTGGCTCATATGTTTCTGAAAAGGAAGTTGCAAATATCCTATTAAAGTTCCTAAAAATGAATACTGATCCTTCACTGAAACATCTAGAAATCTACTTATTTTGAGCTGTTAAATGGAAAAAAGCCTTCTAATGTCAAAATCTGTGCATGCACCAGTGTGGACAGTAACAATAAGCAAAATATGTGTTTGAGTTAAAGAGCCCTTTAAGGGAACATGAACACGGTTTTTCCCCCTTAATTCTCAGTTCAACTTTAAGTGACCTAAACTGGACTTGCATGTGGACAATTAGCCAAAACACACAGAATAAGCTACATTTTACATAGTACCATGTACACCATTCACGTTGTTCCTGAAGAAAACGGAGATCTCTGTAAATGTATTGTATTATAGTCTACAGTGTAAAAGAAATTCTTGCAGCAAGGGTGCAAGAAAAGAAAAAAAAACATTAGAAATAACTATGAAATACTGTAACATTAATAGGCTGTAATTTTACAAATATTATACATAATTTTCTTTCATATAATAGCAAATATCTGTGAAGAAAACTTTTTTTGCTGATTTAAATACAGTAATGAAAT
>OMNN01019256.1:0-20285 GCA_900302755.1 Chromis chromis
ACGGGAAGCCCTCCTCCACAGACTGACTACTGTACATGAAAACATGCTGACTTCTGCCTCTTGTGTTCTCTGTTACCGATCCTTATGAAGAAAGGTTTGCTTTCTGTCTGTATATATTGTGTCTCTGACATCTGTGTGCGTGTTTGTGTGACTCATACGTGTTTGATACAGATGGATGTGCTTCGTTAAGTGAGACGAAAACAGCAGCGAGGCAAACGTTTTAGATACTAATGAGTCATTTGTTTGTATTCATACCATATGAAAGTTTCGCCTTGGGTTAATGACATAAAAGCAGTCCTGCTAGAATTTGCATTATTGAGTGAATACGTGTTTGTGGGCACAAGCAACCAGTCAAACCATAAAATGGCACAACACAATTAATTTGTGGTGGGAGCTGGCTGGCATAGTAACTACCAGTGGGTCATGCATCACAGCTAATGAATGTTTTTTATTCACTTTATCTTCTCCATGCATCTCTGCTTTCTCCGTGTTGCCCAATAAGGGGTACAATGTTGCCCAATGGCAAAAACTCACACATCTAAAGTTCAGTTCTGCAACCGCACCATGCAAGTGGACTTTGCCTCTACAGCCGAATCCACTATTTATACACTATGAGGATATTCCCTGGAATTGAATATTTATGTTGGTGTGATTGAGCCCAAATCTCAAAGTTGATGTTAAAGAGTTTATCAAACTTAGCGCAGGAGATTGTGTTACTATGTAATCATATAAGAATCTGATGCGATAGAAGAATCTTTACTATGCCACAGTATTGTGTGCTGAAAAGATGGTCAAATGCAACCATCTGCATGTTAGTTTACAGCAACAGCTTGCCGGACTAACAAACGCTTTTCATGAAGAGGGAGAAAAGCTGATATAAAAAGCCATAGTCAAGGAAATATTGCATGCATTTTTACAGTGCGTCTGTGCTAATTTGAGGGAGTTCTGTCACATTTTCCCCTTTAAACTCAAGAAACTGAGCGAAGCCAAGAAAACTGTCCTTGAATGGGAACTTAATGGGAAGTTGGCTCACCAAAATATCTCACAGCTCCTCAACAACAGGAAAAGGCCTTGTAAGCTTGGACGACCCTGTCTAAACTCTATGTTTTCTCTCACAGAAACACGCTCTCATTTTTACTGTAATAAACAGATACCATTGCAGTCACTGACACTGACAAAGAAAAGTCAGGCCTTCACACAAAATCAACTGAGTTTTGCTCAGTTTTGAAAGAATGGTCACAAAGACTTCAAATCCTATTTTCCTCCACTGCATATATGGAGCTCAAAGTTGTCAGAGTGTGTTTAGGGGACAGAGGAGGGTATATGTGTGGAAAATATGGTTGTTTTTTTCTCTCTTTGAGTTTTAGATCTCCTGAGCAGAAACATTTTTGTGAAGCAGGGTTTTCCTGCCAGACACCACTATTCAAGAGAATAATTTCCTTATTTTAAAATAACTTAAAGATCATAATTAGGATTTAGATCAGACGTTGGACAAAAAGTTACCAGAAGTTGGAACTGGGGTTAGACTTAGTTTTCAGGGTAATCGTAAAACTGTCATGTTTAGGTTAGGTATGGACTAGTGAGGGTAAACCTATCTCCAGCTGCTGCTTATATCATGCTAAAGGTCAGACACATTTACAACAAGAATAAAATCAATCAAATCAAAGTACCTGCAAAGATACAAAAACTAATTTCTTATCAGACTTGAATGTTCTTCTTGCAAAAATGCTCTGCAGTCAATCTGAGGTCTGTACATGATATCAGCTGAGGGTGACAAACAGACAATGGCAGGTCCTCATAAGTGCACTAATCCTATGCGTGTGTGTGTATGCACATATGGGAGGAAGAAGTTGGAGGAAGGCGGAGGCGGAGGGGGGTGATGTAGCTCACAGCACTGGCTCACGCCGGTTTGCGCTGCTTCTCGCTGGCCGAGCACCACAGCGAGGTTGCGAGGTTAGCGGGAGAGGCGGATGGATTTGGGGTGGGGAGGTGGGTGAGAGAGGAGGGGAGAGGAAGGAGGGTCATTTAGCGTCTCGACTGCCCTTTGCAGCACTTGGGGCCTTGGCAGGGCTGCCCGCTGACATGTGGGGCAGATATCTGCATGGAGAGAATGCATGCAGCAGCCATCAGCCATCCCTCTGTGAAGAATGATACTGAGCCATTTCATACAGACACTGATCACACTGTGGACACATATAGGAACACTTTCAGTAACATGCAAAGCTCTGATGGAAGTCAGACTAAAGTATTCAGTTACCATCTCAACAGCATAACTATGATAACTATGTTTCTGGCACAATTTTAAAGAAAGTTTACCCTCCTAAATTAGCCAATTTGTCTATCATAGACCTTTTTCATGTGTAGTGTATGTAATATGTGTACAGTGGATGTATAAAATCCATAATCAGAGTATTGCAGTTATCTACAGATTCTTCGAGAGAAGTTATGCAACAGGAACAGACGTGATCTTTATGTTTCATGAGTGCACGTGCATTTGCTGCGATGAGCTGAAGAGGAGGGTCTCTTATACAGCTGCTTAAGTCAAACAAAACCTTGAGCAGCAGCAGAGTTGCTGCTGGGTTTGGTCACTTTTAGGGGAAACAAGAGACTCGACTGTTTTTGTTCACACTGTTTTTTTAAACTGCTGTAAAATCCAGCACATATCTCAGAGTTTGTCTGCATTAAGGATGTTGTGTATTTAACATTTTGGGTGTGCACTTATTCAGCTCAAGTTCAGTCCAAGTTTTAACGCTGGTGGCAGACATTTCTTCAAGCGATCTTCACTTGTCTGATTACTAGAGAGACGGTTCTTGGACTGACCATTGTGCTTAGTCTAAGTCACACCAACAGTCATTACTTTACATTCTCCCTGCTCAAAATCCGTCTCTGCCTTTGCAGGACAGCCAGTTTTCTGTCCAACAAACAGGCTGCTTGTGAGTTCTTATGGCTTTAGTTTACAAGCTCTAGTTTAATTGTAATTGTGAGGCTTAAACAAGCTGAAGGCAGAGATGAGATTTGCACTCTGGGTCTGAGAAATGTGCAGGTGGTGTTGCAACTTGAGGCTCTATTAAAATACAGACAGCACATGTTTATGGATCTGACTGTTACTGGTCCCCTCAGGCTGTGGGATTACAGGTCAGCTCTCTGTTTATAAGATATTTAATTTTTTACTTAAAACTGAATGACATCAGAGGGGGAAATCTTATTTCGCTTTCTGCTGAGAGGGTCACAGGGTATTAAAGTTACACATTTGCACGTGCTCTGAGTGCCTTCTCCCTTTCACTATACTTCTATATATAGTATTTATTATACAGAGAGAGGCATCTCCAGAGTAATAAATAAAGTCCAGCTGGAAGTTATGCAATGGAAAAACTAAATGGTACCGCCTCGCCTCCGTCCAGGTGGAACTGATTTTCAGCTGTGGCCGATGGAGAAATTTTGCCCAAGTATGCTTTACTTGGATTACTGAGCATATTTTTCCAATCAGTGAGGTGGTGAGGAATTGGATTTAGAGATTCAAGATTTGTGCTTTTAAAAATCACTGTTTATCCCCTGAACTCAACTGAACAGCATCAGTCAAACAAACATGAGTGTCTTGAACGCTCAAATGCACCTTAATGGTTATTGTAATTGTACTTACTGTAATCATTTCATAGTCAGTTTGGGGTTTTGCACAACCAACATTCACAAACTTCTGAACTCAGTTTGGTTATAGTCAACTGCTATGTACCACATTTTACATAATTTAAACTTAACCACATAAACAAACACTAGTGGTATTGCCATAAACAAAGTAGACCATCACTAAGGAACTTTACAAACTAAAGCGGCCTCGACTCTCCAGCTTCCAGGTTGAATGTGGAGAGAAATTGGCAGATAAACACACAATCCTTCATATTATTACAATTTAATCCATTAGGTCCAACGGAAAAACAGTAAAATCTGATTATTTTTGTGGCATTCATGTGTGTGGGGAGCCAACAGTCTAAAGTCAGCAACTCAGCCAGATAAGGGTTTATAAATGCCCAAGGAATCCTGAAGCACTCTCAACATACAGAATGTGCAAATTTCACTATCAAGAATGGAAGGCCAGCTTGGAACACGGTATCCAGGTCTTTTTTTGCACATCCATGGGGAAAATGGCTGTGTTCTTTCTATAAGCTTACAGAGATTTTAGTGATCACAAACAGTGGAAAGAGTGGAAGGCTGATGATAAAATCACCTCCCTCTGGTGCTGTGAATGAAATGTAAACACTGGACTAAGTCTGGCAGAAGCATACGGGGGAGAAAGTCCAGTGCTGTTGTCAGAGAAGGCAACAAAGATGATCTTATTGCCTTTGGGACAGGAGCTCTTGGCTGCTCCTGCACCATACAGCTGCCTTTGGTCATGCGTTATAAAACTTGTGAGTCAGCACAGAGCGGTTACTATCTCACACTACAATGGACTGATGACTGCTCTGCATGCAGCAAGGCTCCTGACAGAGTTATGGGGTGAGGTCAGAGGTGAGGAGTCTGACTTCAAGCAGTCCCTCCTTCCTTGTTTCCGACATCCAATGAGAACATCTACTCCAATGGCCTGGAGACCCACAAACAGGATCTAATTGGGGCCCCTTGTCAACAACTAGACTTCACTACCTATATATTAAGTAGTTAAAAGGAGCTCCACCTAAACCAGCCCAACAGTAAAACCTACCTACGCACTGATGCATCTGTATTAGCAATCTAACAATGTCTCAAGTGATAATTAGTCAGTCAAAGGGTCTATCTTTTTGCATATTTTTTTGATATTTTAAGTACATTTTGCTGATAATGCTTATACTGTACTTTCACTTAAAGCTTGACTTTTCTGTATAAATGTATGTCTGCTGCATTCAAGCCTATGCCAAACAAATTCACACAACGGATTTTAAGTCTATCAGCAGCTGGTAAATCTCTGTATTTTGCTGTCTACCAGCTTTAAATCTGGTATCTGTGGCAACATTTCGCTGGTGCAATGGTAGTGACACATTTTATGTTAAGCAGCAACTAAGAAGACTAGAGCAACTGGAAGTAACCTTGGATGCATCTCAGAAAAGTTTCTAATGCTCCAGATGTAAAAGAAACTCAACATTCAGAGGAAGGTCTAGAAGTGACTGACAACAAGCCGTACGACTTCCTTTAAATAAGCTCCTCCTCTTTAGGTACGCAGGCTACTTTTAATGAATAACATGTTTAGAGTGTTTGTGTAATCCAAGACCCTGAAATGGAAAGTGGGACAAACTGCTGTGGCCGCAATGAGCAGTAATTCCATATTAGCTCTGATGAGTGAAGACGGGACTATAATGTATATTAATAGACTGTGTCTGATCTCCAGAGAACAGAGATGCCAGGGTGAGCCAGTCGTCACGGCTCTAGAGTGTTCTTCTTGTAGTCATTCATTCTGTCTGGTGAGTTTTCAGTTTCTCCCTGCAATGGCTCTGTTGGCATTTCAGACATCACCACTGCCTGTTTTTCCCACCAGCATGTCACCTGACCAGCCTGTCTTCTCCACACTCATCTGTTTCCAGCCAGGATGTATATATACCTCCAGTTCTTCTCTACTCATCTGCCAGATCATCTTTGTTCCCAGTGAATATGCTTTGCAGCAGTTTCAGAGTCTAGTCCTGGCTTGTTTTTTGGACCTTGCCTATGTTTTGACGCCTGTTATTTTGTTACCTTGTACCTGCCTCCGTTTTACCTCCTTGGTGTCACTTTTTTTGGAGTCTAGTAACCCTAACCCTAACCCAGTCTATTGAGTCATCATCTCTGTCTGGTATTGGTCCAGGAAAATAAGTTTAGAACTTGGCAGTGGACTTAGTCTAGGAATTGTGTCAGTTCTAATAAGCTTGATGACCAATAGCCAGGTTACATCAGAATGAATTTGTCCCAGGAAACGAGACACGACATCCTCTGACCTCAGTGTCCCTCTTACTGTCAAGGTTTTATAACAGCTCCCATCTTCTAAAAAAAGACCAAATAACAACCATGATGTCCCAGTTCTTTTGAGTAAAAATAGGTTGTTCTATATTGTTCTCATGATTAATCCTACACTGATCAATACTTGTCTTTTTCCTCAGTTCTTCCCAAATCATTAAACCCTCCCTTATAAATCCTTTTTTTGTGAGACTACTCCCAAATCAATCATTGCTGGATATATGCTCTTGATGGACAACAGTACACCATTATCTTCTTTTGTTTTTACCTAAAATGTAAATTGTTTGAGGCAGGGCTACCAAATCATGTTATGAGAAAATATTAAGAAAAGTGGATATATTTCTTAGTTGTGGTCTCTCCTCATTTTCATGTCTCACTGAACAGCATTTTAGAAAGTGATGCGTCCAGTAACTTAACAATTTTTAGACTGTGGCCATATTATAACTAATTACTGTTTACATGCCATTGATCTTGGGATTTTGTTTTAGCCCTGTTTGAAGTTTGTTCAGAATCCATCTGTTCTGGAAGGCAAATAGCACATATGATCTCTAGAGGAGATAAAATGAGGAAAAAAATCCACTGTGCAAAAGGAGAAATGATTAAAACGAGCTAAATCTGACAAACTCACATGGTATCGATGTTAATAAACAGGTAAAGCTTGTCTCAGCACTCTGGATTTACTATCTTCAGTTTCACCATGGTAAATTCAACAAAATAAAGACATTGCCAAGTTTGTGGTGTTAGTTGTTTCTCCTACTGAAATATTTTTTGCCGCTGACCTTTTGTCTCAGTCACTTCTATGGTGAATTTTCCTATTACTATTATTTTTATGCCATGCAGATTATCTGTAAAACAATTGTGTGATGTACTCTAGACATTTCTCATGATCATTGTTGATAATAAATAAATAAATAATAATGACTGTAAGTACAACATTATCTAACTTTGTGTTATGAAAATGTTTTATTAAAACATTTTCACAACATTTTTATTGCTGTATAGCCCATTCATGGGTCAAATAGAACCCTTTACAAATATCTGACCGGATAAACAAGATGTACAGTAAACAATTTATCTGAGTACCGAAGCTCAGATGAAGATATGCTATCAGTGTCACCACTCCCTTTCATCTGGACAGTATTCACATCTACAGCTTCTAACCACAAATAGTGCAGATTATATGCACTGTAGCGAGGGAACGGACTGTCCCAGCAGAGGTATGTGTGGAGGTTCATTAATCCCAAGAATGTCTGTCTGATAATCAATACACCCCCGCTTCCTTATGTAATGCATGGGGGAACACCTGCCCAACCCTTTGAGTCCTGGATCCTCCAGCCATCACCACCCCTGCACTCACTCGGCACTGGATCTTCTTACACTTCTGGAGAATGTGTATCCAAATTTTTCCAGGTGACAACAAGCGCATGACGGAGCGCTAAAAGAAAAAGTTCAGCCAGTCTGAGTCAGAAGAAAGATGAGGAGGATGAGGAGGAGGGAGGGAATAGAGGAGGGGTATATAGTCCAGAGTCAGCCTAGGCTGGTTCAGACCGGTTCCTGCCCTTTCCCTTTCTCAGCTCCTGCTTCTCCTCCTCACCTCTAGTTTACTTTCTTTATCACATTTCTTCTCCTGTTTTTCCTTCCTCCCCTATTTTGATCTGCTTTTCACTTTTTCCACTCACTTCTTCCTCAGTTTTTTTTGTCTTACCTCTATTGTTTTCCCCTTTTTAACAGTTCTTAATCTTTACTATTATTTTCCTCGAGCAGATGTTTGGCTGCAGAGTTTGCTCCGTCATGACATAGAAACGACTGATGTACTGCTATAGCAATTTTCAGTTCTAAAAGCTGCAGGTTCTTAAAACGTTCATTTCGTAAACACCTTCAGCAAAATTGTATCTTATAAACTGTCACAAGAAAGTTGTTGGATGTGTGTCTTGCATGTGAAACAGAAAAAGAAGCAAAGACAGAGTAAATCTGTCATGAGAAGTGTCTGGAATGAGAGAAGCAGCAAAGAGTCCACTGTGCCTAAAGGATCAAAATAAAAGTGTTGAAAGTGTTTTCATCGTATTGTTTGAGGAAAAACATCTTTGGCTAGAAGCTAAAAAGAGAGAAAATGCTGATGCTGGATTTTTGGAGCTAATGTCTATTATAGTATGTTAGAATTGTATTGAAAAGAGAAAGTGATGGGGGTCTTTATTTAGCAACAGCTGTGATGTGTGGTCTGCTACATGTGATGCAGATAGTGCTGAGGGTGTCATACATGACATAGTCTGCTGGACAAATGATATCCTAACACCTTTAATGAATTTCACCAAACATCTTTTTCTACAGTTTTGATATTGATACATATTGGACAACATATACATTGATCACCTGTGGGATATAGGGTGAGGGTGTATGATATATTAGATAGCAAGTGAACGGCCTTTGGCAAAAGCCAGATTGTGAGAGCTTGATGACTGGGTCAAATCATCTAAAAGACAGCAGGACTTCTGGGGTGTCCTAGTAAGCAGTGGTTGGTACCTACCAAGAACATAGGTGCCGAAGGTTCATAGATATGCACAGGGGACAAAGTTTAGCCCACAGAAGAACTACTGTAGCACACATTTTTGAAAACCTTAATGCTGGATATGATAAAAAGGTAAAGATAGAACACGCAGTGCTTCACAGATGCAGACCCCTGTCCACTGCTACAGCCACCTACAATGGGTATGTAAACAACCATGAAGCAATGGAAGAAGGTAGCCTGGAGTAATAAATCACATTTTGTTTTACATTGCATGGATGGCTGGGTGCATGCACATCATTTACCAGGGGATGCATTTTGGGAAGAAGGCAAGCTAAAGGAGGCAGTGTGATGCTCTGTTCCATGCTCTGCTGGGAAACATTGGGGCCTGGTATTCTTGTGGATGTTACTTTGACACATAGCACCTCCTTAAACATTGTTGCCATCTACAACCCTTCATGGAAAGTGGTTTCTTTTAACAGGATAATGCTTCCTGCCACACTGCAAAAAATAGCTCAGGACTGATTTGAGGAACATGACAAAGAGTTCAAGGTGTTGACTTGGTCTCTAAATGTCCATCCTATCAAGCATGTGTGGGATGTGCTGGAAAACAAAGTCCCATCAATGAAGGCTCCACCCCGTAACTTACAGAACTCACAGGATCTGCTGCCTTCAGAGGTTTGTTGAGTCAACAAGTTTGAGGGGTTTTGGTGGCCTCAAAGGGGACCTACACAATATTAGGCTGGGGGTTTTAATGTTGCAGCTGATCAGTTTGTATGCCAGTACGGAAATATCTGTCACAGGCGGATAAAATCTGCCAACCAATACATCGAGCCAACTGATACATTGGTCAAAAAATGTTTTTATCGGTCGGTTCTTGGTAAAAGTGGCGGGAATAAAACTGGAAGGTGGGTCTGATTTTAACTGCCAGCTGTTGTAAGTCTAAACAGAGATCAATGTGCTTGGTTTTTTTTTTTTTAGCAAAGACTGCAGACTTTCTCTTCTCCACTGAACTGCAAGAGCTTATTCACCCAGACAAAGCTGAAGATGTAAACACTGAGATACTGAACAATGTTTTCTTCCCAGAGCTGCCAGCCAGAAGGATTAGAGACTGTCATCAGTGAGATCTGACTCAAAGCAACAGCTCAGCCAACTGAGATAAAAGACAGACGGAAGATTCTTGAACCAAATATGTACTTTTTCAGTATGTTCTGTTTTTAGTACTCAGTGTTCATGGACACTTTTCCATAAATGTTCTCATTGATGTATAGTTGACTTTGGGAAGAGCAGCGCAGAGACATAACACAAAAAGACACCAATAAAAGAGAAAACTGTGGATTACCACTTTGAAAATCAAGACCCAGACAGATCATTCAGACAGACATTATGCTATCTTTTCTATATTTTACTCCATAAATATGTCGGAGCAGATGATTTAATAGATGCTCATCTTGTACAAGTGACAAATCATTTCTTGTCCAGTTATCTTTGGCTCCTTTGACATACAGCGACCGAAAACAAATTGATTCCAGGAGGTGTTTATGCAAGCTATTTGTGGGATCCTGTGGCAAAGTCTCGTGCACAAACAAGCTGCTCTGGTGACAGGGAGACATCTGATAGCTTGACTTACTAATTAAGGCCTGTTTACTGCCTGTGTTAGGTAGCAGGCAACTTCATTGAGCTGAGCAGCAAATAGAACATAATAGAGCAAATAGTTTGGAAGAGTTTGTTTGGCACAGCACAAAATCTGAATGAAGATAACATATATCTGTGGTGATGTGGTGAAGCTGAGTGTGTGAAAAACACCAATGAGCAGGCAGAAATGTTAACAGTGACAGTAACAGTGTACTCATGTATGACTTCATGACATGATATGGGACTGTTGTCTGAACTACTGCAAGGTGCCACAAAAGCAACATTCTAAGACTTTCAAGTTGGTAATGCAAGCAATGTACTGAGCCACTGAGGTGAAGAGGAAGCTGAGCCGAAAGGCAAAGTTCTTAATTTCCCTGTCAATCTACGTTTCAGGCCTCGCCTATGGTCATGAACTCTGGGTAGTGACCAAAGGAATAAGATCACAGATAGAAGCAGCTAAAATGAGTTTGTAGGGTGGCTGGGCTCATCCTTAGAGATAAGGTGAGGAGTTTAGAGAAGAGTCGCTGCTCCTTCGCATCTAAGGGAGCCAAGTGAGGTGGTTCGGGCATCTAATTAGGATCCCTCCCGAGCGACTTCCTTTGGAGGTTTTCTGGGCGCATCCAGCTGGGAGGAGACCCAGAACTCGCAGGAAGAATTTCATATCACATCTGGCCTGGTAACACCTTGGGAGCCCCCAGGAGGAACTGGAAAACATTGCCGAGGAGAGGGACATCTGGAATGACCTGCTTCACCTGATGCCTCCACGACCCCACCCCAGATAAGCAGAAGAAAATAGACAGATGGACAGACAGATGGACTGAATTTACTGCAAGCATTTAAATGGCCTATAACAGCACAAAAAACTTTTTTTTTAAAAAAGACAAACAAAAACTTATGGTGAATATTCTCTGGATCACCACCAAACCACCTTGGGTCTAAGGTGAGCTCTAAAGATTTCAGACAAAATCTCTCCTCCGCTTATCTGGTTTAAAGAGAATAAAGGCTGCAGGCAAAGTAAAAGACAGCTCACCTCAAAGTTACCTTAAAAGAAGAATGTATTTTTGCTCTGTAAAACTAACCTCTTTTCATAACACGTACTAATAATTTACACAAGTCAACGTCATACATTTTCTGCAACTCAGCACACAGCTGTTATTATCGTCTTCAGAGACTGAACTCAAACCTCTAACACAGACACTCGTGCTTTCCTACAGTTTCCTACTGCAGGACCTCCAGCTCTCTGCACCTATATGTTTACCAGACCAACACTGACCTACTTTGTGATGGCAGTCTGTCATTTAAACTATTTGTCTAACCACAAAAGGAGTGAAAAAAAATTCTGTCCATTGAGGTTGACACTAGTGATAATAATAACTCATAAGGTGTTTCAACGTGAGTCACAGGCATCAGTGTGTCTGAGACAGAGACCACAACATCTGTCTGTCACACTTGAAGACCATCAACTGTCTCATCACAACATGGCAATTTACATACACACCTATATGCAGACGGGAAAATATGCTACTCTAACTGCAGTAAGTGTATCTGAGTAATAAGTTAAAGAAGAAAAAGAAAACAAATCAGACACGTCAACAAACAATGTGTCGTCTGTAATAGAGATCTTAGCAGATAACTGTGTGTAAAGAGCCTGAACTGATTACAAAATGAGTATTCTGACTGCTTATCTAGTTGTAATCCAGTGCTGGAAACACTAATGCAACATAAATGGAAAATCACAACACAGAGAAATCAAATATGAATGATATGAATAACAATGGAAGATGATCCAAGGGCAGATTATGAACTTTACATATGCTAATTGTACAGACAGCATTTGATTATTAAAAAAAAAAAAACAGGACAAACACATTCAGAAGATGCATCATCGGATATGGATAGTTACAATCTCCCTGTGAGGAGACAGACTACCTGCAGTGTGCAACAGCACAGTCAAGTTTTCCCACATTACTCATTCTAGTCGCTGAGGAGAGGTCAAAGTGCATTTCACTGATGCTTTCACTAAGAGTGAATACAGTAAATAAACAGGAGAAGTTTCTGAGTTGTGCTCAGGGACACTTTGACTATGAAGAACCTTTTGATTGTTGACGCTCTGCCAGCAACAGGAGAGGATTCAATTACTGTCACACATATGGATCACCCTGAGTGACAGGTAGAGTCATGTGAATCAGCAGCAGCAGTACACTTATAGAAGTCATCACAAGACCTGGAAACTATCTCTACCACCGCAACAGAGCAGACAGGGAAATAAAATACAGCATATACTGTATACACCGATCAGCCACAACATTATGACCACTGACAGGTGAAGTGAATAACATTGATTATATTGGTAGTAGGTGGTGTTCTGCTGGAAAACCTTGGATTTTGGCATTTGTGTTGATGAGACTTAGGCCCCGTCCACACGAAGACGAACCCAGGCCTAAACGCGCAAATAGTTCATCAAACCCGTGTATCATCCACACGAAGC
Source organism: Chromis chromis (assembly GCA_900302755.1). Classification (NCBI taxonomy): domain Eukaryota; kingdom Metazoa; phylum Chordata; class Actinopteri; family Pomacentridae; genus Chromis; species Chromis chromis. Next base: position 12,579 of record OMNN01019256.1, read on the forward strand.
CGGAGTTTTGGGGGTTTGAAAACGATAATTTCTGAAACTAGGTCCCAGAGTGGAAAGATTTGAAAACGGTGGTTATGCGGCTCCATAGTTACGCTGTATCCGAATCTTTTCTGAAACGCTTGCGTCATAGCTCCACCTCTCGATAAATGCGCGTGCGCCAAACTCAGAAAATGACTACAACAATGGCGCCGTACAGTGTTGCATGTGTACTGCTGAAGCTAGTCACTCTATTATTGCTATTACAGCAAAATATGCTTCTTCTGCATTATCACCGTGTTCACCAAACAAATATGGAAAGCACAATACGCCACTTCATGTTCTATGTTTACATCGTATACAGATTTCTGTGGATGCCTAAAGTCCTGCCGCCAGTTTCCGCTTGTTTCTGTTACGCCGTCACAGCCCCACCAACAGGCCTGGCATGTGTTTTACATCGTTGTCAGGTGTATCAAGTAGATTCATGTGGACGGACACATTTACTGAAACAGCTCCGTCTTTACGAAGAACGTTTTTGAAACTATAAGCGTTTTGGCTTTGTGTGGATGGGGCCTTAGACACCCAAATAAACACTATCCCAGAACAAGCACACTCCCTCATGCAAATGGAAATCCCAAATGTCACTGGCCTACCCCCGCAAGAAAATGCACCCCACCACATGGCAAAAACATCAAACAATCAGGAACATCTTGAGGAACATGACAATGGCCCAAGATGTTGATTTGACCTCCAAACTTCCTAGACCCTATTGTGATCAAGCATCAACAGCATCCACTGCCAACATCCTGGTGCCAGACCATATAGGACACCCTGAGAGGTCCTCTTGTCCATGCCCAATGGTTCATCAGCATTTTTGACCACATAAGGGGGACCAACACAATATTAGACAGGTGGCCATAATGTTATGCCTGATCGCTGTTGCTTATAGGCATTACATGTGCAAGTACAAGCATTCTTAGGCTGTTTAATTCCTTTTTTACTGGATTTAATCGACCAGAACAAAGATATTTTGCTCAAATCACCACCTAGCTCCTAATTTCATGCATATGCAGAGAGAGTTGGCTAGCTCAGTGAGTAACACCCCAGACCTTGGCATGGGAGATAGGTGGTTCAAATCCCGGTCAGGGCGCAGGTATCCAGTGAGGACCCTTAGGCAAGGTCCTTAACGCTGCCCCGCCTACCTACCTATGTACGTCACTTTGGATAAAAGCGTCTGCTAAATGAAACTGTAACCTTGTAGAGATGCTAGCATGTTGCATTATCCTGCCTGATCTTTTCTGCATAATGGAGCATTTCCTTGGTCATTTAGTTATGCTGCATATCAGCACGCCCTGACAGATGACTGCTTACATCTCAAAGATGCCTCCAGGCCTTCAATACAACGCAGGGAGAGTAAAGCTTATTCAGCTGTTAGTGTCGGCCCTCTAGTCATGGCTGTAGAACAAACTGTTGCGTTTGATATTTTAAAAAAATACCTGCCGAGGAGGATTTTTTATTAAAGTCTGACATTATTACAGTTTTTGTACAAGGATAAAGTGCATACCGGACTTGGCAACAGACATCTAAGAGTAGTTTATCACAGCAAAACCCTACCAGGCTATGTAGTGATCAGCTTATTTATTCATCTATTAAACAACAGTTTTGGTACCAAGTGGTTCTGCATAAGGAGCTCTTTCTTAAATCTTTTAATGTGCTGCTTTCTCAGGCTCAATTTCTATTATTATGTTATTTGCTTGCTAGAATCATGTTCACTTGCAGCACACAAGCTGGTTTTTTAGACTGTGAATAGAAACATTATATGAACCATTTAATGGAACAAGCGAGAAAAGCTCTCATTCTTTAAAAACTGAAGTCTATCAGCAAACTCCACTATCCCATTAAGAGTCTTTGAGAGCTGCCAGTCGACCCGTCAGTCACTCAGGAGAACTGAACCCATCACAAAGCCACCATTAACATTCCAGTCCATGAGAAGGAAACGCAGATAAAGGAGAGAGCTGATCCCCTGGCCACCGTCATATAATGTCTCTCTGGACTTATCTGGCTCATTTATGAGCCGGCTGCTGCACAATTGTTCAACTTGAAACTTAAAAAGCTGATTTCTTTGGCTCCTAAGACACTTTTTTTGTTAAACCATGTGGTAATAGATGTTAGAAATCTGCTTTTTTAACAACTTAAAACAGCTTACAAAGTGAGACCAAACCTCTAAGTGTTCTGCAAACACACACTCGCAAAGTGGATACACTGTGATTCAATTACCATTATTTGGTTAGTGTTTGGTAGCAAAGAGGAAATAACAGTGAAACGGCGTTCTCTGGCACACACATTAGCACACGTGCACTTACACACAGGCGCACACACATTGTCCCCTTATCACCATGGCCACAGTTAAAAGGAGGAAGAGAAACAAGGGACATTCTGGAGCTTTGAAAAGGTCAGCCGGGCTCTAAATAGAGATGGTTATTAACCCACCAGTTCTCAGGGTTCCACCTGTGGATGTGGGTTGTGAAAACGGAGAACAGGTGGACATTAAACCTGAAGTTTATTTAGAGATTTTTTGCATTCCGCATACTATATTGCTCAAATGTGAACTACAATAAAAGCACAGTAGATGCTTTTATTGTAGCTAAGAGTTATATTTCTAAAGCTCATTTTATTTACCTGTATTTTTCCGTCTGCCACACATGCTGTGATATATGAGCATTAAAGTGTTTGGATTTAAAAGATGAAAGACGTTTCATTGTACAGCTTTGAGAAACCCCTTATGTGATTTAGAAATCGCACTTACGGCATCATTATTGCACTTTTGGTTCTTTTAATTGCGTGGGCTTAACTAGTCTCTCGCAGTAATCTCACACACAGGTCTGCTTCGCCCTGCCGCATTCCTCGCGGGGTGAGAGGGAACTTGGCATTCCCCCCTGGCAGCGGGACCACACACACACACACACACACATTCACACACATGCATACAAAACGTCAACACAAACAACGTGGCAGGAACAAGCCTCGCTGTTTGGCTCTCCAAGCACTGGGTGTGTGGCGATGGCGCAACAGTATCACATTATTCCAGGAGCTGGTTTTCTTGGCATGGCACCAGTGCCCATGAGAGGCCACCAGTTTTGCCCTCCGGTTAGTCAGGCGTTAAGGAAGGTTGTGTAACCATGGAAACGGACGAGGTTAGGAAGGGGGTAAAAAAAAAAAAAAAGATAGATACGTGAATTCTCCACTCAGAGGAGGAGTTTCTCGAGTAAGAGCGACCCTTGAGCAACAGTTTGAGCACTACAAACACACCGATACGCCTTCCTCCACCCTACAAAGGGGGACTGTGAGTAAAAGGCAAACAGATTATCTCACACAAACCCTCAGGTGCTTTCTAAAGAATCCATTTCTTCTTCTTTTTTCTCCTCCCCACCATTCCACCCTCCTCCCACTCTCATCTTCAGGATCATCACTATTGTTCCCCTTCGCCCTACCTGTTGACTGAGGCCTCCTTTCAAGGCCGACAAATCAGGCGGCGTTGTGGCACCTGTGCAGACCGCCCAGCCAATGACAGGTGTCCCTCAAAGGCAGAAGGCCGAACAATGCTAGAGGAACACCCAGGCGTCTCTCCTTCTTTTTCATGTGGGAGCCAGACTCCTTCTTTAACTAGCTCCCTGCCCTTTCCCCCCTTCGACAAAAGCGCTGCACTATTATGTCTGACGGTTTGTTTGTTCGCTCATTAAAAGACAGGAGGTTGCGGTCGCCGCGCCGTTCGTGTGCAAACAGCTCCATCTTGTCATGAACTGGATTTGAAAGGTCTGTTTTAATCTCTGCACAAGCGGCGCGGGGATTTGTTATAAACATAGACGCAGACAACCGCACCTGCCTTTTTTTGTATCTGTTGCCCAACGCAGACGAGGATGTCTCGTCATATGATGCAACTTAACCTGTCAGTGAGCAAGGAATGTCCACAGCCAATCATAAAGCTAAAAAAAAATAAAAAAATCACTTATTAGCTCCTCGTTTGCAGTCATGTGACGACCCTAAAGCGTGACCCGGTGATGGAGGAGGTGAGGTATGATGGAGATTAGTGACGGGCCATTGTGTTGTGTCAACATGACACAGAAAAGAGGCCTGTAGGGGAAGGGTTTCCTCCCTGGAAACACCGATTAGTCACAAACTGGTGCGGATCACATACCATTGGGCGAATATGGTTGAAAATATTTACTCATGACTTTAAGGAACATGAAGAGCCCTCCCCCTGAGATGGGGCCCCCGCTGCAATCTTACCTGCCTCTCCATTCAGGTCAGCCCGGGAGGAAGCTTTAACTAATTCTCCTCATGGTCCACTAAGCTGAGGTGTTCAGTGTCTGCTCAGGTACGTCTGACATGAGGAGGGTGGAGGAGGACGAGGAGGGAGGTGGAGAGTCAGTTATTCACGCTCAGGGCTTTCCCCTGTTTTCGAAAGATGCCTCCTCCTCCTATTGGCCCAGCCTGAAGAATGAACCGCAGCATTAAGCATTACTGACGTGTCATAATAGCTTAATGCTGCTTCTTATTCAGCTGCTTGCTCCTTTAATTCATATTGCTCGTGAAGTAATGTTTGCAAAGCCTCTTGCATTAAGCAGGAATGTATAATATTGCAGAATATTATGAGATTACAGCTCAGATTAACGTCACAAAAGAGCATGTTTACATTGCAGTTTAGAGATAATCAACAGGCTGTAGCAATAAACTGCAATTCAAAGATCTTGTACGAATAATAAAACTTATCTGCAGCGACACCTCAAACAGCATTCCACGGAGGCAAAGTCATCGAGACGTTCTTGAGGGCTCCAGAATCAAAGGCTGCACTGCGTTTCATCTTGGTACATTAGGTATTTAGGCATTTACAGCTTCATAACTTTATTGGTGTTATTTTAAGCAAATTATAGCCATCAAACCATCAAATGTTCAAAGACACAGAGCAGCAGGCCCCGTTGCTGAAGGAGGAATTCCATTTAAGTGGTAATTTCGGGGAAGAGCTGAGGTTACCCTCAAAGACACGGGCCGCACTCCGGCAATGCTATGGAGATGAAGAGGGGATGAAGAGAATGATGAAAAGCAAAGAATAAAATAAATGATGGAGATGAAAAGTGGTTGATAAAGTCGGCCTAATGATGAAGTGTTCTATTTCTTAAAATAAGGCAGTGAGAGGTTGGTGGTTTTTATGCGAACAGGAGAACACAAAAAATAGCATATTGGTCCTGAGAAAGAGAGATGGGAAAGAGCAAGACGGATCTTTTAAAAGCAAAGCCACTACTTACAGGATGTGGCAGCAGAGGTCTAAAGGCCAGAGCTGGTGGCTTTAGGCCCTGTAGTAATTACTTTTCTCCACAAACCACAGAAACAGTGCAAAGGCCTGGAGCACGGGATGACTTTCAGATAAAACAACCGCTGGTTGTAAATCAGATGAGGTCAAAACTCTCCAGACCGAAGGTGAACATTCTATTATGAGAGCTGAATGAGACAGGTTGATGAGGTGTGCCGACATGAAATTAGATCCCAACAAATCTAAAAAGAAAAATGAGCAGAAGTTCACAAAGATGCCACAAAGAACAAACTGCGACACAATAGGCATGATGTCAAAGGAGAGCGGCGAGTAGCTGCTGCTGTAAACATGCCAAGTACAGTCCTCACTGTTAAGCCATTCAGATTTGGGTCTAAAAAAATGCATTCCTAAAATACATGGCATTCCTCCGCTTACAATACATTAGTCTTGGTATTATAGTCACGTTTCGGATTAGCCTACTTTCTAGGTAATCGCACTATGGGGGCGAAAAAGTGCACCAAGATATGTTTGCAAAATCCTACGCATTTAAATTTGACATGAGGATTACCTTTTAAACTACTCAAGTACTGTAAATGGGTCGTTTATTGAAAGCTGTTTCAAAATCTGCAGTGCATGTTGAATGAAACTATTGAAACAAGCAGAAGTGTTGTTACTCTACTGTTTCATTTACTCTCAAGTTCTGCGGTATACTCAAAATGCCTCAAAAACCCAAAGTGAGCTTCCTATGCACATCACCGTGCTACACGAATAGAAAGTTTTTCTTCTGCAATATTTTTCCTTATATCACATGAGAGAGTATTTGTGTTTTGTCTGTTTTCTCACTCATTTGATAAGGACAAGATGCCATATAATATATACACTGATTTAGAATTACCCTTTTAACTCCAAAATCTGTCAGCAGATTTGAAAGGCATGGTATCTTCCAAAAAAAAAAAAAGTGCGGCATTTATCAGAGCCAGAGCCACTGTAAAACAACAAGAATCGTTGGATTTTCAACTTTCCGATAGAAATAATTGCATGATGTGCAGATCTTTTGATGAAATTAAACAAATTTAATTAATTCTAATCTAAATCTAGCTTAAATTTGTTGCATTTCATCAAAATAACTTTATAGGTAGGAAGTAATTACAGCAACAAATTGAAAAGTAGTAAAATATATATAGTATGTAGAGTCATTATTTATTATATTAATAAATTATTGGTAACACATGTGGATACTTAATATGTCAAACATACTGGTTCCAACTTTTTAAAAATTTTGTGAGGTAAATAATGAAAGAAATATGGCAGATTTATGACATTATAAAACTCTGTTACACTGCACACCAGAAATGTTTGAGTTTTTACTACTTCTAGTCATGGCTGTGCTGTTTCCATAGAGCTGTGGGGATTTATATTTTGATTAAAATGAGCCCACAGAGAGTAAAAATGTGACAGAAGAAAAAAAGAAATTGCTTGGGGTTTCAGAGTGATAAGCAACTTTTCAATCAAAATCTGATCAAACCACATTATTTGACACTCTGTCACTACACCATTTAAATAAATAATATAATAAAATGTGTTAAGAACAAACAGAATGAGTGGAAAAGTATAGTGAAGGGGAGAAGGGGGCGTATCCGTATGGACACTAGTAATTGTTTGAATGTGGTTGCTGTGGTACTGTCTGAGTTGCAGACTTGAGTAGGTCCTGAACATGGTAATATACACAGACACACTGTACACATAGTTAATGTTAGTTAATAGGTGGGGTGTGGTAGCTGTGGGGGCTGACTCACATGAGACCGGTCCCCTGGATGTAACCCACTGTAACCCCCACTGAGATAAACCCAGCATGTGTCACACTTTGCTATTAAACTAAAGACTGATCAAACAACAGCTAATGGAATTGGAGAAATCGCGATAGAAATGGTAGGAAAACCTGCCGAGTCGAGTGAGACAAAAAGCATGAGGCAGACTTTACTGCTAATAAAAGGAAACATGAGGGTTCTGGTGATTATTAAGGAGGTATATCAAGATTTATGAGCATGACATTTATCACTGGGCATGTTTGTGTGCGTTTCTTTCAATAGGGGTGAAACTAACTTGTCATTTTGATGCAACAATGTCATCCGGGTGCATACAGCTCCCAGGTTCTACATTTATTCTCACTTTTTTCAGCCTGTTATCAGTGGAATCAGTCAGATATGAAAACAAAACCAATTCACATGTTTCGATTTGCTTCAATGATGCACTAACATTCTGTGGTTTGGAATCCAGATGCAGAGGAGTGCCTATTTATCCAATTTTTTTCAAAATCACCACATGGGTTCACCTCATAGTGTGCATCAACATCCTCAGGCGATGGTCGCCTTAATTTAAATGGCAGAATTGCAAACACCCCCCCCCCCCCCCTCCTTCCACCT
>OMNN01019256.1:28923-48162 GCA_900302755.1 Chromis chromis
TACCCAAATCAGTGTATCTCACATTAAAAGTTCCCGACTGAATCATTCAAATATCTTCTCTCACTGTTTTGTTGGTAAAAAGCCATGTACAAAACATTCAGAAAGTCACTGGGCTAAATACAAAACTGTCAGCTTTAGTTTTATCCATGTTTGTTTATGAGTTCTCTTTAAATGTAAAGTTATCTATAACTTTTGTCATTGAAATCCTATGAAATGAAGGGGGATTTGAAAGGATTTGTATTTGATAAGCAGATTCGGAACATTCAGATTAGATAAAACGCTATAAACCCAGCTATATCCCTGTGCAACCTGCCTGCTCTCAGCACTGAGGTGGATTTAACAGATAAAAATCAATAAAAGGATCTTAGATTAAACTTCATTGTTGTGAGCTCCCTCCGTTGGGAACATCATTCACAGGGACCACTCTTTGAAGAGAAGCACCCCACTCCCCCCTTTAACTCTCCATTCAGCTGGAGAGAAAAGCAGCCTTATGCCGGGCCCTCGCTGTCCGCCGAGCCGCCTGCCTCCACCGCAGTAGACAAAACAAGTGGGAGGCAGGATTTGTTTAGACAGAGCTCACCTGGCACACAACGCAGACACAGAAACAGTGATCAGGCAAGCCCTGGGGAGGAGTAGTGCTCGCAAGGAGGCGGGGAGGAGAGAGAAGCAGAGCTGGTGGTGGTGGTGGAGGGAGATGACGGGTGCATGAGAGGGGGGAAGGGAAGGGAGAGCAGGGGGTTCAGTGTGCTGCCCATATCCAGGGCTACTCCAAAATCAAAGCGGATTAAGACTGAAGGGGCTGTGAGTGGTGCTCGGTGATAGGTGGAGGGGTGTGTTTGTGTGCATGTGTGTGGGAGTAGACAGGCTGAGGGGAGGCCTGGTCCAGGACTCACCCACTGGGTAACACAAGTGGTGGATTTGTGTGTCTGTGTGCATGGTGGCGGCAGTATCATATCACTCAGCTGATCCATCTTTACACACAACATCAAGTGACTGGCAAGCTAATTTTATTTGCAGTATTTATGCAGCACGTGTGATATTTCAACTTCATGTGCAATATTTAATTATCAACTGTGATACGAATTCACTACCTCAGCATACCTGCCAGTATTACTCATTACTTTTCTATTTTAGCCTTATCTTATCTTACCATTCTCATTTTTATTTTTGGTAATGTAGCATACTCTTATTGCTTTTCTACTAGGCACTGTATTTCTTATCTTGTTTTGTTTTCTGAGCAATATCTGGCAAAAGAATTTCCTTTGAGATTATTAAAGTTTTATCTGATCTTATCTCATTGTATCTCATCTCATCATATTGTATCTCATCTGTTCGTATTTATCTCATCATATCATACCTCATCGTATCATATCATATCTCATCTCATCGTATCATATCTCATCTCATTGTATCTCATCTCATCGTATCTCATCGTATCTCATCATATCATATCGCATTTCATCGTATCATATCTCATCTCATCGTATCATATCTCATCTCATTGTATCGCATCTCATCATATCGTATCTCACCTTAAATTAACTTAACTTATCAGCACATTGACTGGAGGGCCACAACTAGCAACTTTAATTACGTATTAATGTGATGAGCCTTATTTTCGTCAACTGATGCTTCATTCGGTTTATAGAGGTTAGAGGCTAGTTAAAAAAAAAGATCCAAGGCAATTTGTTTTATCTGCACAACCGAACAAAACTGAAGTTGCTGTAGTTTCAAAAAAGGAAGGACTGATAGCCATTTTTTTCTATTTATCAATATTTTTTAATTGATTATCACAGCTGAAATGATTACTCTCTTGATCTATTAGCAGACTGCCAGAAATATCAGCATTTTATTTTTATAGTCCAATAATCCAATAATAAAGTTTGTTTCGAGAACTTGCTGCTTTTCTTTGTCTTATGTGATAGCAAATAGAAAATTGTTGCATTTTTGACAACTGTTTTACAATTAAATACATTTACAGCACAATAATATTTTAATTTGCAAACTGTCTCAACTGACCTTAATTGAACTAAAGTCTGAATTAAAATGGCTTCAAATGATCAAATTATTACATCAAAGCAAACACTGAAGTTGAATCAAAAGGCCTAAATGCAAAAATACAATTATGTTAATCACACAGGCAAAAAAAATCTGATTTAATGTAATTGTGGCTCCATCTAATGAAGTTATCCAAACATCTTTATCCTCTTTTGAACTGTATCAAAATTCATGACCCAAAAAGCGGTGCTGTGTTGACTTTCCTTCTATCTTCCTCCTCTGTGAAAAGTGTGTGTGATGAGGTTCGACAGGAGGGAACAAAGAGCAAGATGGATGATAAACTCCCCCCAACCACACACTCACAGTTACTATGGGATGACCTCAGTTGACCCTTTGGCCCCTAAACAGCCTCACATCCCATTGACTGGGGTTAAATAGGGTTTTGCCTGCAGGCTTTTTATGACAGAGAAGCACAAGGAAAGTTGCTTCACTGTAACCTCGAGGCAACAGCTTGTCTGGCAACATCTGCTCAACAATGCAGTGTTTCTGAAACATTCTACAGTTAAAGAAAACATACAATATGTCAGCGTTTTGTTTGAGACGCTTACGGATAAACTCTCAGCCCAAAGGCCCGGCAGCAGCAAAAGCCTGATTCCTGTTATTGTTTCGAGCTTTTTCCAAACAGCAGAGCATTCATCACTTTCCTTTAGCTTTGCAACTACGTGCTGACAAAAATGGTAATCTGTTCACCTGATAATTGTGCCCCATAGAAGACAGAAAAAACAGCCAGTTAATCTTGTGATTCTCACACCGCAGCACCTCAGGTTCTAGAAACTACAGACAACTGCGGCCTGTATTTTTGGTAATAGATGGTTTGTTGTGAGAAATCTGATAAAGAAAAGTTGCATAACCAGCTGAGAGCTCAGGACATGGGTAAACCTAAAGAAAACATATTGGGTTTCTATGGATTTTCCATTTAGAAGAGTGCTAAAAATCAACAACAAACCATCAATATCTTGTAAGAGAAAGTATTAATTAGCAAAGTTGGAAGCCACCGTGAGCCTAAGGGCCCTTAAGTGTTGCTCGGCTCACTCTGCACCTCTAATTAGCTCTTCAGGCAGCTGGATACTGTAATAGAAGATGATAACGGGTGCAGACGCAGAATTAAATTACCCACCAACATAGTGTTTTTTCCCCATTTCGACAGCCGCTGATGAAAAATGAAACTGCCATTACTCCCAGTTTCCAACAAAAAGGTGCGAAACCAAAAAACAGAGCATGTGATGGAATTAAGTCAATTTTTACCACCATAAACATCCACCAACAACCATCACCGACCCCAACCATCTGACCGATAAAAGATCCAACTGACAGATGTTGGATCTGAACCCACCACTTCTGTCACCCTGCAGGCTGGCAGCACCTGTCAATCAAAGAGCCGCCGTCTCCAGGGAGACTCCAGCTGGTCGAGAATGCGAGGACTGAAGGATTTCTTTGTCCCCGAGGTATTCTGGAGCCATCCCTTTTCTCATTTCATTCACAGGGATGCTCAGTCAGCATTTCTGTAAGAGCATTCTGCGACGAACCCCCAGCGAGCAAACACAATCAGATCTGGGAAGTCAACAACCTGTGGTCCATGTATTGCAAAGGTAGATCTTCCCATGTGAACACCGTTACATCCCCTTCTCCCTGATGTAATCGGATGTTTCAGAACAAGCGAATGCACACCAAAGCTGAGATTTCGACATTTTGACTCCTGCCAAACACACCATTTGCATAATCATGTGTAAGCCTGGTCTGGGGCCTCAGAAATCCGGAATCAGTGTTACAGTTTTCCCCCCTTCTTGCTTAATTAACCCCCATTTGATCTACTCAATGGAATTACTTGCGACAAAACCAGCAGCCACTCACACATGCATGGCAATTACAGAAATGAAAGCTTGTTAACGGCCTTCACTAGACCATGATCTTTAGCAGCTCATTAGGCAGCAAACATGGACACATGCACACACAGTCATACACAGAGAAGGAGGGGGGGAACATTACATGCATCTGCCATTTAGTACCTTTCCCCATAGTGTTAGTCTGCTTGTTTCCAACCATTAGACCCATTAGAGGCCAATTAACACCGACACAAAGCTCCCTTCCTGTTTTATGGCACTGTAAACAAAACCTGCAGGCTTGCCTTGGGCTCAGCAGACACAGAATAACTCAGTTGGCACATAAAAACCTCCAGCTTGCATGTAAACCTCAGGTAATAGGCAGGTGCCAGGCACTGATATGAGCACTCACTTATACTGGCTTTGCTTTGGAGCCTTTATGGAGCACAGAAAATCTTAGAGACTGCACTGTAGGGAACATCTGGTGTAGTAGTTCCCATCAAGTAACAAATTAACCACATCAATTCATCTCAATTGCATCACCAGTGGTGCTGCACTGATAAACCAAACCCTAATCCCTGGATAGTCAGATGACTTCAACGCAGATGAACTTGTTGAAATAGTTAGAAGTGCCTCATGTGGGTCATTTTCCACAAACTGTGTCAGAGTAGGCCAACAGATAAGCACAATGCGGGTCTTTTCCGCATGTTTAAGTTGTGTCCTGGTCGCTTTATGAGGCAAACATTTGAGGCTGCATGCTACAGCACGCCACAGGCACGGGTCCTCCTGAGAGGTGATGCCAAAACACCGCGTATTTACGCACTTTTACGCACAAAATCCGAGTTATTTCACCTCTTCTGGGGGATAATTGTAATCTACGCTCCTCAAGATTAATAGAATGAAGCCTACAAGTTCAGATACGCACGTTTAAAACTCAGAGAGGCTAGAAAACAACAAGCTGCAGTACTTCAGTCGACAAAACAACACGAAATCCCAACCTGAAAAGTCTGGAGAGCCCTTGGCGAGATCGCAGAGGCACGTTATTCCCAACAGGAGCGCAAAACTGACGGCTGAGAGAGTCCCATCTGAGAAGATCATCCTTGAAGCCTCAAAGTTTGGGATATTCTCCGAATCATTAGAAAGTCCAGCAGCAGCAGCAGCATCGAGTTTCAGATTGTGCGTTGCATGCAGCAGAAGTGCGGTCCCATGTCCCTGCGGCTGCCTTCATCCTCCCACCGCACTGATGTGACACTCGGAGCTGCAGCAGCTACACAACCCTCTGAGTGCATTTCCGACTGCGTGTTGTGTTGTGTTGTGGAAGTGCAGCCCACCTGCAGGAGCCACGCTCCCCTGCATGGTCCCAAAGACCCAGAATTCCCTGCCGGACATACGCAGGAGCAAAATGCAGCAGTTTGAAAGAGTTTAAAATACTTAAGTCTGTGTATGGAACACATTTAAAGCAGCAGCTGTTGAGCCAAAGTAGTTTGTAGTAGACAATAAGATTAGCTTTATAAATAAACAAGTTTAAATATTAAGGTTAGGACCCCACAGTGTCATTTATGGTGTGAATCTACTAAACATATAAGGATAAAGATAAAACGTAAAAAAAAAAAGGCTACAATATTAATATAAAATGCAATTTAGCCTTACCATAGTAAATATTAAGATAAGATAAGCTTTTATTAATCCCACAGCAGGGACATTTGCAGTGTTGCAATAGCAAAGGGGATAATGCAAAAAATGTAGTGAAAAAGGTTGAAAAATAAATAAATTAATAAGAAATATACATATGTACTGTTGATGTTGTACAGATTCTTCCGCATGTACACATTTAGATGTTGCACACATCCCACTGAATGTGGAAAATAACTAAGAAGGTAGGATAATACTGCTATTGCACAGATTCATCCATGAGAAAAATATGCTAAAAAAAAAAAAAAAGTATAAATAAATGCTCAAAATATTCCTAATGCATAGATTGAGTGTTGAGTTTAGGCTGAGACCCTACAATATTATTATTATGGAGATAAACCTGTCTAATTTCAGTTAAGACCCTACAAAAATATACATAAAAACCCAAGAAATCCAAGGATTCCCTGGTAGAAAGCTTTTTTTTTCTATGCGTAATTTTGGGGGGTTTATTTTATTTTATTGTTACACAAAACTGGTAAAGCAACCACAAAATATTTTTTTAAAAACAAAGAAAAAAAGAAAAAAAAAGACCCGATTAATTGATTATCAAAATAGTTGACAATTATTCTTAATAGCTGACAACTAATCGGTTAACCAACTAATCATTGCAGCGCTGTTGTTTTATCAAATACAGCATATTGTCTAAATATACTGTTATAAATTAAACTCTGAATAATGTACACTGTACAGTTACTTCCAGTATATTTATTTTTTGGTAATACTCTACTTCTAATTAAAATTATGAATGTATGTTTAAAAAAAAAAATCAGAGATAGACATAGGCTGTAGTCCATGGTAATTCAGTATTTTAACCATCTCGTTACTTATTTAGGGGCAGTGGTGGCCTAGTGGTTTGTGAAGTGAACTTGAAACCAGTGGGTTGCCGATTCGAGCCCCCAGACTGGCAAGAGGTTGAGGTGGGAAAGTGAGAGCGGCCCCTTGTCCCAGTCACCACCACTGTGGGCCCTTGAGCAATGTCCTTAATCCCTGACTGCTCCCCGGGCGCTGTACTGCGGCAGCCCACTGCTCCCAGTATGTATAGTTAAGGTTAACTTTGAATAGGATGGGTCAAATGCAGATAAGGAATTTCCCAAGGTGATCAATAAAGGTTACATTATTATTATTATTATTATTATTATTATTATTATTTCACCACAATTTAGTCTTGGATTTAAAATAAATACATTGCACATATTATATTTCATTATCATATATAAAAATGGACACTTCTGTTCTGAGGATTTAGTTTTTGTATTTAGTATTCCAATCTTAAATTTAGACCACAGTTGCGCGCCTGAAAAGGGCCTCAGGTAACTGACGGATCAGAGGCGCCATCGTGTGGACAACCGGCTACACTACACTTCAGCGAAATCGCGTTTTGAAGGCGAATGCACCACACGGCTTCCGTACAAGTTCGCATGTGACAACAGAAGGTCAGTCATGGCAGCCTGCAGCAAAAGGCTCGACAAATTTATCATTTCACTGAGGTTACTACGAAACCTGCAGCCACAAAATGAACGTAAGTAAACTGAACTACTTCTCTGTTTTCTACTATATTGTATAATTTGCTGAGAGGTATTTAAAGACTGTTGTACTTGTAATGTACGTGGATTAGGAGCTAACGTAGCTAACAGTGGAGTGTAAGGCTAGCGGTTTTAAGGCTAATGACTGACTTTGGGTCAGAAACAACCATAAAAAACATGATTTTCCTCTTATTTCCAGGGTGTCTTTCTACCTCTCTGTGTCGTCGGGCTCCTGAGAATGACAGTGAACCACCTAAATTCATCCCTCCGTCCAAACCTGTCGTCATTGATAAAACACAGGCTGTGGCATCTGTGCGAAAGTATGTTTCTTCCTCCAATACAGTCTCACTGACATCCACAGAGACACAGGCCTAATTTGCATAGACTACTGTGTAAAGTATGGTTTTTTAAAGTATTGTCCTGCCTGCTTCTTCCTCTCAGGTTTCTGAGCCCAGAGTTCATCCCTCCCAGACAGAGAATAGACCCTTTAAAGTTTTCCATTGAGAGGAAAGACATGATCCGCAGGAGGAAAGTGCTCAACATTCCTGAATTCTACGCAGGTAAGAAATTAAGTGGACAGACACATCCCCACTGCTGCAGGGTGAGGTGTTTAGGATTACTAAAACTATTTAAGTTGTCCCAGTTTGGAGATTGTCACCACTGCCTCTACCTCCTCCTGGTTAAATTACTCTAATTCTACACTAATTTAAATATCTGCAGCTAATTTATTGTTTAAAATAATGCATTTGACTCAGTGTTACAGATGGGTATCATTAGGATTTTAATGGTACTACTATGCTGTGAATACTGCTTATTAATCCAATACTTGGATCTATTCTTTTTAAAGAGAAAAAACTGAATGAACATTACTTTATTTTCTCCCTTTATTAAATTTTATCTCTTTCATTTTCATTTTCAAGTAAAAAAATTAAATGCAGTACTTTTTCTTTGGCAGTATTTTTTTACTGTACAGTATTAATAGATTTACTTGAAACAAAGGTTTCTAGTACTCCTACCCTGCCAAACTTAGTTAACTGAATTAACTGAATGTTGATGCATTCAGTTAAGGAAAGGGTGAAAATAAAGCAAGGCAGAAATTGCAGCATCCAAATCACCATCTCGGCTCTAAAATTGAAATTGAATTTCTGAACATCACATGATGGTCTGACCATTTCAGATTGAATTTATGAACATAGCTAAAGAACCAGCTGGCTAGTGGTTGCTTTTAATCATTAGCCTTTGCTTGTCTTGCTGCTTGCATGCATAACATACCTTGGTTAATGACAGTGGAGAACTGTATTTTTTCACCTGAATGTGATGAACTTTCTAAAGTTTCCACAGACTGAGTGTGTTTCAGCCACACTTTTGAACATTTAATTCTTTTCACCATTGTACACTGAGAACAGGGTCTCGGTGCATGATTGAGTGTCTATGCATGTGTGTCCTGTGTGATGCTTCAACGTGTGTCAGAGTAAAAAGACAAAGGAATGTGATTTACATGAGCTTTGACATTTTTGTTTACATAAAATAGTGGGTAAACTGTCCAAGTAAAGATGTGGACTGCATGTCCACCTCGAGGTATAACTGTCTGCATCCGTCTAAACATAGCAGAACCACTACCGTTAGAGCCTCCTCCTCTTTTCCGTTATAATTTAGCCCCGGGGCTGTTTAATAGTGGGTTTGGTCCCCATCCCTACTGAATTTCATTGTGTAAATAATTCTCAATATCAGTTTACATATCTTTTTACTTTGCTATTATCAGCAACATTGAATATATGCATATTCTTATATTTGCTTACAGGGAGTATCTTGGCGGTGTCCATGGCCGATTCTAATGCTACTGGAAAAACCAATCGCTTTGTTGGCATCTGTATCCAGAGGGGTGGAAAAGGCCTGGGGGCCACATTTGTCCTGAGGAACATCATTAATAACCAAGGTGAGGTTTGTCTGCCCTTTTTCCTCCTATCACATCTGTCCCTAGTTTTGAGCTTTTCTTCTACAGTCCTAAACGATGCCATTACTCACCACTAACAGTGTTATTAATGTAGGAGAAGCATGTTGGAAAAGTGAATGTAGTAAATGTTCACATTATGAAATGCATTGTCAAAAGCTTGAAGCACATTTCAAAATTTTAGAAATACAACACAAGGCTGAGGTAAACGTAGAATGGCAGATAGATTACTGTATTTGGCCATACACTGAAAAATATTAAAGAATTAGAGGAAAGTTTTCTGTGTTCACTCTCTCACTTATGGTGTAGTTACAAAAATATTACTCACCTTATTTTTTGTTTGTCTCAAACAGTTAACTCTGTAATATAACTGTTATCTGCTTGACTGCTGACTGCCCTCGTCAGCCCCTTCTAGTACAAGAAGTGCATCAGGTGAGCATTAGATAAAACCCCTGCTATAGAAATGTATTTCTGTGTGTTTGGTGTAGGTGTGGAGATCTGTTACGAGCTGTACAGCCCTCGTATACAAAAGATTGAAGTGCTGAAGTTGGAGAAAAGACTGGATGACAACCTAATGTATCTGAGAGATGCCTTGCCGGAGTACAGCACTGTGGACCCAGAAATGAAGCCTGTGCCTTCCTCTCCTACTGGAGAGGTGCCTCTGAACGAGGTGAGAGAACTCACAGATGCAATCCAGACCAAAGGTTACTTTTCATAAAGCTATAGGTCCCATTATTGATATTAATGTAGGTCTTACTTGTAGTTCTAGAGATATAAAATGTGCCTTAGGACTAATATCAGTCATATGAGTACTTATTAGTAAGAGTTCAGTGTTTCCATGGCAGTGTTTACCCAGCAAAACCACAGCAGAAAACAAGCAAGGTCAGAAAAGCAGAGGAATCTAGAAAAACTCCAGCATATTTAATTAAAATGTATTAAATGTTTTTGTCTACTCTCCAGCTTAAGGTAAAGATGCGCCCAAAGCCGTGGTCCAAACGCTGGGAACGGCCTAAGTTCAACATTCAGGGCATCCGCTTTGACCTCTGCCTGACCCCAAGACGTATGGAGAACGCCCAGAATTGGGCTCAGCCTTGGCAGGAGTACGACATGCTGAAGGAATATGACACCTCAAAACTGGAGCAGAAGATCCTCAGCGAAGTCCAGCAGGAAATGAGCAAGTGAGGAAGATCCTCTGTGAATCTCAAAGTTCCCCAGTTTAACCGTCAACACAGACTTTTCCAGGAACGGGAATCGACTGGTGAAGTTTGCATGGATGTGGAGCGGTCGGATAGATTGGTGTTTCGGCAGGAAACCATTTGGATGGACTTTAAAGTTGATCACACTGTATATAAGAAGGAGCCAGAATGGAAATCAGCTGACAAAGCTGTGACATTTACCACTATGCAGAGTGGTTTATATAATAAAAGCTATTAAACCTTTCAAGCTTTTGAGTTGCATTTGTCTTGTATTTCTCTTTGTTGTGCCTATTATTTAGTGTTTTTAGATTGGAGTCGTAACACTAGGTGGCACTATTTCTCTATTTATGTTGCATCCATTGGCGGTTATATAACTACCAGTGTTTTGAGGGAAACCTCTGCCATCCTAAAATAAACAAATTATGTATTATTTAAACAAACGATGACAGCCTTGTCCTAAAAAAAGCAGGTTAACGAAGTCTTTTTTTCATTTAAATTCTCAAAAAAAAAAGATCTTTCCATCAGTTTATTTTCTCCAAGAGGCTTTTAGGTTTACTAAAGATTTCCAGATAATTCAGTAAACCTGCTTCCTGGAACGAGCCCTGTTCGAAAGAAGAAGAAAAAAAAAAGCTGGCATTCAGGGAGCGCACACCAAAGACACCCGGTAGTGTTTTACTGTTGTGGATGGAAAATTGTGGTGTTGAGATGGTATGTTAGAGCGTCAGTCGGGTAGTATAAAAACACTTGGACTCCTTATGTTATGTCTGCTCCCTGTGAATGTGTGTGTGTGTATATAAACACGCTGAATGAGTCCCTGCACTCTAATTTCTCCATATTACAGGATGAGACGCGGAGAAAATGGCCTGTAATACAGGAGTAGCAGATGTTTGCTGAGCTCATTATGGACCACACAGAGTCCCAGTGTGGAGATAGAGAGGAATAAAGAGAGCGATTACTCCTGTTACACTTAGGGTCATGCAATGGAAGAAAGATTTAACAGCGATTCACGGGCTACTGGGTCGACTTGATGGTTTTGTGATTATTTTAGCCAAATCTTTCTGCACCTGTTGAATCAACAGGCTTCCACCTCGCTGTACGATGTGTTTTAGTTCAGCTAATTTACTCCGCCCAATCAGTGCCTGACCTGCAGCAAAGAAAACCATCTGCTTCTGTGTACAGTAGACTGAGTGCCTGTCCTTGTCATTAAGCGACCCACTGAACCAGCTGGCCCTTTCACCTTTTCATTTTTCACTCTCGGCATTTCTGTTCGGGACTGACTGATGTGCTCATGTGGAGGAAGACATGTTTATCCTACAGCACATTACTGATGTCTTCAGAAGCATTCCACGGCAACACCACTGGACTGGTAAACCAGTTTAAACCACAAAGTTACTCAGTCGGAGTTACTGCTTGGAGGAAACTTCCTGCCATTGTGTGTTGATGTGTGTGTGTGTGTGTGTGTACTTTAGGGTTGCGATCTCAACTGTATGTTCCTCCCATGCCCTCAGGTTGACTTTTCTGCACCTGGAGTGAAGTTAAAGCCCTTTTGGCTGGGAAAAGAGATCAAACACCAACTCTCTCTCTCTCTCTTTCACACACACACACATACACACACATACATAGAGAAACTTGCAGACAGGCTCATATCATATCGGCCTCCACCACAGACAGACACCTCAACTGTAAACGGCTGGGGGTAACCTGTCATGTGAAACCAGATACGCTCCATTCACGGTGTGCTGTGAAATCAAGGTGGGGCGTGCAGGTTTGAGGAGACTACAATCCCAACCCCTTTAACTGTAAAGCATGGTGATAGCTACAGTGCCACACCACTATGAAGGTCAGTGCAGGAATGTAGGGAGGGACATACTCTTCTAATCTGTCTTCCTCCCTTTCGCTGGTGCTCCCATGACCTTCATCTCTGTCTCTCTCTAAGAGGAGGCGGGGGATGGCTTCGACTTTGAAAAGGAGCCAGGTTGATGAATTGGAGAGGATGTGATACAGAGTGTGCAGCAACTCCCACAGGTTGAGATTTTGGGGGTAATGTCTTCCACTGGGCCAATATAGTAAATGCTGTTCCTTTCGGAGCGCTGATCTCTAACATCTCTGTCACCGTGTGATTTCTTACTCCGCTGTCTGCAGACCCGGGGAAATTAGTTTCACTCTCTCCGTCTCTGTCAGCCAGTGTGAACTGTGTTTGAGCCGCCTGTGTGTATGACAAGTGCAACGGGATACTGGGCCACCCATAGGCCTCAGGTAAATTACACCCTGTCACTGTGTGTGTGTGTGTGTGTGTACATGTGTGCTAGCGCATGTGTGTGTGTGTGCGCGCGCTACCCGGGGCCACCCGTATTCCTAGGTAAATTACACACTTGAGTTTCACCATATGTTTCCAGTGAAACGACACAACCGTCTGCTCCTCTCCGACTGTCCCATGGGTCTGACAGGGGCTCCTGCTGCCATCACTCTCTCTTTGTTACACACACACACACACACACACACACAAACACACACACACACACACACACACACACAAAGCCTGACAGTGCGACAGCTGTTAGGAAACATTACATTGCGAGCAGCTGATAGCTGAAGTTGAACAGGCACATATCACAGTCATTTTAATAATGTGGTCCTGTGTGGCGTGGGCTCTGGCAGCGCTGCCAGGGTCAAGGGTTCATTTCCAGTTGGGGCCAAGCATCTTAGAAATGCTCAGATAAAAGTGTCCATCAAATGGCACATGTTCTGTGCCAGTGGAGCGAGAATGAGTGAACAGGACAGGACTTAAAAAAGTATCCCAGAAATTTAAGCCTCCAGTTTGCTTCATCAGATCTGCTGGTCAAAGTGAAGTCTGGTGACAACTGCCAAACACTCGATCCTACTGATACTAGTATTGTCAGTGTAGCCAATAAGGCTGAAGGATATGCATTATTTTGAGTGATATTGTGATACGCATAACTGCTTTAGTAGGAATGGTAATTTTTTACATTTCTTTTTGTGGTCAGAAAAGGGCTAAATTTAGCCATTTGTGCACAAAAATTATTTGGGCTCTTCGACTGGTGACAAATTCTCGATCACTGAGTTAATCCACACCCTATTTAAGCATGACTGGTACACAGACACTCCTTTGACCGGTGACTATAAACAGCTACCTTAAAATGCAGCTTTATTTAAATGACATAATGCCGCAGATGACAAGAGAAAGACGAGATCGAGCTGTCGGCATGCTGGATGCTGGCATGCCAGTTAGGGCCGCAGCAGGCACTCGAATGTCCACAACTCCACCATTTGTCATCTAAAAAAACTGTCTGCCACATGATGCTCTAGGTGTCTGACAACGTGATCCTGTCCCCTAAAATGTCCATCAACAAGCAAGCCAGCATTGACGACATCAAAGTATTTTAGAAAATTATTTCGCTTTTTTAGGTGATTAAAGTATACATTTTTCATGCTTTTACCAGGAAGGTGTGTGCTATAGGGGCAGTATTGAGAAATGCAATAATGCAGTGTTGGATTTGATCTTTTCTTTGGATGCTACTTCTTGAGCAGTGGTGGTGTTTTTGGCATGGCAGCAGAATTAGGCTGATTTAAGGTTATGTTGCGACATTATTTCTGTGCTGTTACTCAGTCTGGGCCAGAAAAGCTAAAACCGAAGAGGCTTTTACAGCTTCGCCTGGACACACTGCAGGCTAAAGTCGCCCTCAGTCATATGATCAGAGTAACACTGTGGCCAGACCTGAGCTGAAAATAATGCTTAAACCTTTTGTTTGAAGGTAATCCCGTTAAATGTCAGATAATCACACAGACTATTTACGTTTTTTAATTTGTCCACAATCTACACTGTACAGGGGACACGTTGAAATGTTCATAAAGTACAGCCGGAACAAGTTGCTGTTGATTCCAAGCCCTGGGGATAAACAGTTAGCTTTAAGATGAAAGGGAAAAACAAGTCAAACACCATCACCAGCAGTGTGTGTTTTAGATACAGTCACTTGCAAACCTGCTACACGCTGCCACATAATAGATCTGCCAGCCAAAACAGCATTCCTGTGCATACAATATACAGGTGACAGCTGTCAGGGTTTTTCCTTTATGTAGATGTGTCCTCTTCTGTAATGTTTTCTACTTTTAGGATGTCTCTGTCCAAGGTAGGAGCACCCAAGGCTGTTTGATAAATTCCTCACATTTCCTCAGTATCACCGCCCGTTCCTCCCAAACCTTCAGTTGTGTTTTACTGCTCAGGACATGCGACCCAGGTCATAACACACCACATTATGATGGATTTTTATTCCTTCTTGGTCGTGATGACCCTGTCTGGTACTTTTTTTAAAGCAGCCACGTGATCTGAAACGCTCCTGCTTTGATGTGAGGAAGAAACATTGCGAAGAAGAAATATTAGCAGTTTAACTTCCTCGCCTCTGAGGGGCGCCCTCATCTTTGACTTCCCAACCACTCCGGTCCGCAGCCCTCCGTTCCTCCTGCACAGCTGGTCTTCTTCTCTCCTGAGCTGTAATTGCAGCTCTGTCCTGGGAAAAAGAGGGAGGAAATCCCAGAGCTTTCGCCTTGCAACAATGACAATAAAAAAGAAGGTGAGGAAAAGAGGAAGAAAGAATTTCAGCTGAGATGAAAGACAGAGGGAGGCTTAGGAGTAGACGGGAGGTGGAGGAGTGCTGGCTCAGGAGTGCAGAGAGAGGTGGAGGTAGAGAGGGAGAGATGAAGGAGAACGCAGGGGAGGAGGGGATGCTGTTGGTGATGGTAGTAAACTCTTGAGTTTATTAACCTCATTTAGTTGAGAGGCAGAGAGTGAGGGGAAGGGGAGGAGTGGTGTGTTCATACTGTGAACGCAGGGCTGGAGTTTACTAATGAGGGCTGCAAATGCAGACACACACACACACACACTCTCTCACACTTTCCTTAGCTCATTCCCTCACTCATACCAGATTCACCTTGATCTAATGCCAAGTATGCAGGCAGAAAACACACATTCACGAGACCGGGTAGCGCTAGCTTCATCTTACTGCCTCTGCTCGTTTTTTTCCCACTCATATCAACCAGCAGCTGAAAGGCAATTTTACCCAAATTGCTGTTGATATACATAGAAGGAGCCGAGGCACACAGTTATTTGATTTCCAGCCAAGCCACATCGCTTTAGATTGTCTGACAATCTGGATCTTATAATTTCTCATGCTTTGCCAATGTATATTACATGCAACACAGGCTGAGACACATTCACATTTATGGGAAAATTCACACTCTGCCTCACTCCGCAGTCAGCCGCTCGGCTTTAATGCTTGTCTTTTGACTGTGGGAGGGAA
The DNA here is from genome assembly GCA_900302755.1 of Chromis chromis. Taxonomy (NCBI): domain Eukaryota; kingdom Metazoa; phylum Chordata; class Actinopteri; family Pomacentridae; genus Chromis; species Chromis chromis. The sequence goes on from OMNN01019256.1 coordinate 44,479, forward strand.
GCAAAGGATTTAGAAGGAACCCAGGCGAACTGCGCACTGCAGGGCCCGGGGTCAAGAAGGTTAACAAACAACTAAGTGATTCATATAAGGTCTTGTGAGGTAACATGGCCAACCCTTGTATGCAAAGATGAGTCAAGATACAGATGCCCTGCAGAAATGTGTGAAGACATAAAAATACAGTGTCTTGAGTAATAAATGATCTCCTTTATTTTTAGATGCTTCAAGTTTCCGCACTTATATATAGTGTGTACTGGACCACAACTGGCTAGTTGTAAAGTCACAAATCATGCTTGTAGACTGTTTAAATGTCCTAAACTCAGATTTAGGACGAACACAAAGGAACTTTTAACCTTCGGCAGATTAATGTGAAAACAGCCTTCTAGTGCTGAACTCTGCGCATGCATCATCCTGCACAGTGAAGCTCATCCAGCTGATACAAAAACAGACAAATGTTTTAGTGTTTCAGATACTTTTAGAATTTGATGGTTTACAAACTGTAAAATATTTGGAACAAACCGGGTTGACAGCATCATTTATCTTGGAGTCCATCATATATTTATAGTACAGATGGAATACTGTTATTCTGTGATGTTGTCAGGCGGATTTTTTTCAAGCAGTTTAAAGATGTAAAGGGTGTTTTAACACAGTAAGTTGTACAATCGGTTTCAGACAAGCAGAGAGACCCCTCCAATTTACCCCGATAGCGACCCACCCCGTTCATCCATTATACATGCTGACCACTAATGACCTGAAATGGACACAAAGAATGCACACTTAAGACGCTCGCTGAAGATGAATGAGGGAAGATGCACTCTGAACTATTGACAAATGGCGTGAAACACACACACACACCGTGGACACACACTTAGAATGCAGAGTTGGAGATGGATGACGCGGCGAAGATGCTCGCTGAACTGTAGCTGACAAATGATCAGACACCTCAGTGCATGTACTGACCCCCTGCTGTGCCTGACCATGGGTGGGTTATTTGTGATTTGACAAGAGGTTAAGAGACCATTCCTTAACTGTCTTTCTTCTGCTGATTGGTAGATGCAGAGATAAGGTATGCACTCCTTTTTATGTGCTTTAGTTGTCTCCTGGGGAGTATATTTCAAGTCATATATATATATATATATATATATATACCCCAACACAATTTATCCTGAAGTGAAAAGTGAAATGACTAATTCTACTTCTGCACATAATAATGTGAACAGATTCAACAAAACTACACATTTGTTGTCGCTGAGTATATATTATCAAGATTTACAGACGGATAACAACTTTAAGTGTTTTAGTAAGGTATTGTGTCATCACGTGCTACCAAAACAGCTTCAATGCATCTTAGCATGGGTTTTCCAAGTCTGATGGATTCTACTGAAGAGATGGAACACCATACTTCCACCAGATATTCTCTCATTTGGTGTTTTGGTGATGGTGGTGAAGTTGCTCCAAAATCTCCCATTGGTGCTAAATTAGGTTGAGACGGCCAAAACTTCCATTCAGTGACCCCTTATGCCCTGTGGATGGGGGTGCTGTCATCCTGGAAGACATCACTGTCATCTGCATAGAAATGTTTCATCATAAGATAAAGGCAATCCCACAGATAAATTTTTTTATTGATTTGCAGCGACTACTTCCTCTAACGGGACAAATGGAACCATGCCAGCAAAATGCCCCCAAAGCATAACAGAGTCACTGGATTCCTTCACTGCAGGGGTCAAAGGTTCAAGTTTTATGCCAAACTGGAAATGTTGAAATTCTTCACCATCAAAAAGGGAATAAATATACAGTGTGGGCTTACTGTTCTCTACCATCCCTGCTCATACCTAAACATAGGACTGTAAAATGGTATTTGCAAGTTTTTATTCCAATTAAACTATTTGGAGAACCAGATGAGTGGTTGAAAACAAAAAAAAGTATAATGTCAACTTACAACCCTGTGACTGACAGCTTACCAAACACTCTTTGAACTGTGCTGATAGAGGAAACCTTTTACCATCTGGACCTTAAAGCACGTAAAGCTAATTAGCAAAAATATTTGACCCAGGTCTGATATAAAAACAAATCCTCTAGAAACCAAGGGATTCCATACGGGCCTCATCTGAACTGGCAACCCATCCGTCCACGCACTCAGAGTTTGATCTTAAAGAGCTGTGACCGGTCATTCATGGCAGCTCTGGCCCGTTTGTCTACATGTCAATACACTGCCCATTGGCCATGTTTCACACACACACTATCATTAAACTTTTGACCCTGCCCCGTCCGTCACTCTTTGACAAAACTCTGTTCTTTGAGTTCTACTGTCAATGCAGCAGTCAGCTCAGTCACACTAAGTGTACTTGTCTTTATTGTTTGGCTGTCATTATCACTCTCTAGGCCACACACTGGTACTGGTCAGCTGTTGTACATTGTAAGTGTACGGTAAATCCTTAAGCCTCAAAAACCCTCCTACTGTTCTATCTGAGCTGCCATCTCAAAATCATGCGCCATTACCCTGCAATAGCACAGGACCAAATTACTAAGATCTACTTCACAGCTCATTACCAGGCAATAATACAAGACAGTTTAATTGTTTTATTGCTGACATTGTTTGACCTTCAGCGAAACCAACCAGCGTATAATCGTAAGCAGTGAAATATCAGACATCCTGGAGAGAATCTCACTCGGCAGGTCGATATCATGTGTTGTTATAGCATGTGGGTGTGGAATGGCTGGTTTCTGTGGTTTTACTACAGCTTAGCCAGCTGATCGGCCTGATAACAACGCAGTATCCATTACTCGATGCTCCATCCAGCCACCATTACAAATTACCTGGAGGTCGCGACCTCTGAGCCATTCAGCTTCCTCGCCACTCTCCCCAGCCAACCGCTGGCCACTACCACTCAATACCCCAGGTCCAGTTTCCCCATCGGTATCAACCCCCACCCTCCCGCTCTCTGCCACAGTCCCCATAGTAGTGTCTGGATGGGGGTCTGTTGGCGCCTAACCAGCAGCAGATGTGGCTCCGCAGAGAACACCGGCCCTCATTAACTTCAATGGATTTCCTAATGCGACAGCTACCATATTTCATTTACCGCGCACCCAGACCCCAGTGGACCTGACGGGGGCCAACTGATACTTCCATTCTCTTGCGTTGCAGAGTGGTGTTGAGAAGGGTGAGGAGATGGGGAAGAGGTGGGGAGTAAAGGGATGTCAGAAACCAGAGCAGAAGACATGACCCCTCTTACTGAGAGGAAATCAATTAATTCAAGCTTTTTATGGCGCGGTGTCTGGGACGAAGGGCTGCAGCCGAGTCAGCAATCTGCAGGCGGACGTCAGGGGTAATAACAAAAGCCCTGCAACATTACGTTATATCAAAAGGGAGGGGAATGGGGGAGGTGGGGTGTTGTTTTGGGTGTGGTAGATAAGACAGAAAATGATAGCGGAAAAGAGATGAAAAGGGAAAAACACGGACGCTAAGGGAGATGGATGCAGAAGAAGAGAGGGAGTGAGGGAATTTATGGTCCTGGGTCTTATTGTTCCTGTACACGTGAGACTGCACAGCTGGGGGAAAAGAGGGAAATGGGGTACAGATGTACTGTATCAAACACAGAGGCCTGAACTTCAATAGATACATTACGATGCGCCCCCCCGCTGCACTCCCTTTCCCAAACATCAAAACCAACTTCTACCTTTCTCACC
>OMNN01019266.1:0-10437 GCA_900302755.1 Chromis chromis
GTTGTACAGGGGTTTGGCGATCCTTGAGAAGTCCTGCACATAGGTTCGATAGTAGCTCAGGAATCCCAACAGCTGTCGGACCTCTCCAACTGTTTGTGGTCTTTTGTGTTTGAGCGCCTGTACTGCCTCGATGTCTTTGGGATCCACTTTCACACCATCTGCGGACACCAAGCGCCCCACATATCGAACCTCCTTGCGGAACAACTCGCACTTCTCAGGCTTCAGTTTCACACCATGTTGCTGTAAAGCTTGTAGCACTTTGCGCAGCACTTGGAGAAGCATAGCACGTCATCAAGGTAGGGGATGCAGCACTCGTCACGCAGTGTGTCGAGCATCTCCTCCATGCTCCGTTGAAAAGCTGCTGGCGCATTTGACAGCCCGAAGGGTATTCTTACCCACTCGTAGAGACCCCACGGCGTGGTGAATGCGGTCAGGTACCTTGATCCTTCTGCGATGAAACCCTGGTGATATGCCTTCCCCTGATCCAGGATCGAAAACCAGCTGTAGCCCCCAAGCGAGTCTGTGAGGTCTTGGATTCGGGGAAGCGGGTGACGATCTGGCACAGTTTTGTTGTTTAGAAGGCGATAATCGATACACAAACGTAGGGTTCCATCCTTTTTTCTCACACAGATGACAGGGGCTGCATAGGGAGACTGCGATTTTATAATCCATCCTTTGACTAATAGTTCTTGGACATACTCTTTCACTTCCCGGTAAAGAGGCTTTGGGATGGAGGCATAGGCCCTTTGGACTGGTGTGTCATCTTTGAGTCTGATTTCCATCTGTAGCGAGGGAATGCATCCTATGTCGCTACTGTCACAGGAGAACGCCTGACACTCTTCCTTCAGTACTTTTTCTACTGCCTGTTGCTGGTCTGGACTCAGGTGACTCAGATCGACTGGTGGTAACCAGGGCTCAGTAGAGGGGACATTAGGAGAGGTGGTTTTGTTCACCTCCATGGCTGTTACTGTGACTGGCATGGTTTGAGTTTTGGGCAGCTCTGCCGTGTCTGGCTCTATCACTTTAGCAACATGCTGGATGGTGCCTAGGGTTGTTCTTTTTGGCAGGATTACTTCATGTTTTGAGTGGTTGGAAATGGGGATCTTCACGAAAGGTCTCTGAGTATTATTGATCTCTAAGAGTCCTTCTCCAACACTCAGGTGTCTTAAAGCAACATTGTCTTCTGCAGGTTCATAAAGTACAAGGGGATCTGCAATATCAAAGTTCTGGGGTACCCTGCACCAAACTTGTACTGCTTTACCGGCTGGAATATTTACATTGTCCTTGCCAACTCTTACTGTGGCTGGGTCACAGTCATAGCTTTGTGGCACTTGGATAAAGTTAACCATGGCTACGACTTGCTCCTCATCCATACCAAAAGCTCTGCGTAGGAGGCTAAACAATGTGGCATTAGCAGCTTCATCTGATTCTTGGTTTTGAATAATTGCTCCTAACACATTAGCTCCAACTAGTGGCTGGGGAAGTGACAGCTTACTTACAAGGAAGGGGGCCTGTACAGTAAGATTTGGATCTTCATGACCGGTGAGAGTGACTGTGAGTTCAACCCACCCGTCATAGGGAACGGCTTGGCCATTGACTGCATAAACCTCTAGTCCATCATTCAAAAGCTCCTGCAGTGGTCTCACTGGGTAGCTGGGAATGTGTGTCTTGGCCCACTGTCTGTCTACTATGCTCACTTGTGAACCAGAGTCAAATAATACTGTCACGGGATAACCATTAATCAAACATTTCAGGAGACTTTTCTTACCGACTAGGGGAACTTTGCGGCTCGCGGTGCTTTGACAGGAGGATGCATGCGATTTATTCCTGTTGCGTTTGGCTTGTTTCCTAGTCTGTTTACTGCGCTGTATGGTGGGTGGTTTGACAGGGTTGGCAGAGGCGGGCTTTACTGGCTGGGACTGGGGCTCTGTCCTGGTCTCTGGCTGTCCCTCGACAGAGACCGATCCCAGTTTCCCTGGAACTTGGTCCGCTTTAAGCATCCAACTGCTCTGTGTCCTGCCTCACCACACACAAAACAATGACTACAGTCCTGTGAGTTCTGTTCAGTGCACTTTGGGCAAAGGGCTGTTCTCTTGAAGGGGGTTGTAGGTCGGTTGGCTGAAGGTTGGGGGATGTTACTGGAAGGTGGCAGTGGAGGAGGAGGACGTGGGCGGGTATGAGAAGGAACTTGGACTGGTGGAGTTGGGGAGAAGTGGTAGGGATTTGTAGCTTTGAGTTCCATTAAACTGGCCATCATATTTGTCAAAGTCTCTACTTGGGCAGTCAGTTGTTTAATTGTTTGAGAGGTTTGGTGTTCTTTGGCGTTCTTCTCATCAGTTTCGACTACAGCACTTTGAGCTTGTACTGTCTTTTGGCGAGGTGTTTGACCCAATCTCCGTTGGTGCTCATTCTCCTCACTGATTATTTTTGTGACTTCCCTGAGAATCTCTTCGTCTGTGACATTATTGTTCAAAGTTAGGGGTCTTAGTCTCTGCCTCATGTCAGCATACTTAACTCCCAGGCCTTGGTAGATTGTGTGTAGGAACACTTCCTGTATGGTCTTTGGGTCATAGGAAATGTCTGTGTTGGCCTGTTTTGACTGAAAGTTCAGCTTCTGTTTAAGTCCAATCATGCGATATAGAAACTGTTGGGGGGACTCTTGTTCTGTTTGTCTAGCACACATTAACTCCTGGAACATCTCAGTTGTTGCTTTTTCTCCAAGGTGGGATCGGAGGAAGCCCTGAAGTTCGGGGAGGGACAGTTCATCTTTGAGCATGAGCATGTCTCTGAAAGTGCCAGGTTTCACAATTCGTAGTGCACCTCTAACAATTTCTGCTTCACCAAATCCTTCCTTTATCCCCTCATTGATCTGCTTTGTGAGGCTGTTATAGCTGATTTCAGAACTACTGTCTCCTATTTGTCCTCCAAACACTTTGAATTCCCTGCGTGGGAGATAGGACAGGTCTCTTACAGTGACTGGTCTCTCTGAGCTGAGTTGTGTGCGAGTGAGGGAGTGTGGGTGACCTTGGTGACTTGGCGTTACTGCTGGTTGGGGAACTGTTGCTTCGCACTGTTCCAGTCTCTTACCTAGTTCCTCATACACTTTCCTCAGCTCCTCTATTGACTGTGTCTCCGTGCTCACATTTGCATTGATGTCCACTTGGTTTTCAGGAGAGGGTGGTGGTTCTGATGGCATATTTGATGGATGGGGACTGTGCATATTTGGCATTGTAGCTCCAGAGGGTGTTTCAACTGTACTGGTTTGGATGGCTTGGCTGATTAAGTCATCCAGTGCCAGTAGTTGACTCATGCCTTCATCCTCGAGTCCTAGGAGAGTTTCTGACTGGATGTAGGAGGCAACATAGTTCATGCAGCTCTCTTTATCATCCTGGCTGAACTGTGCTGTGTCTCCGCTGTCGGCAGTGAGGCTCTTTGCTAGCTCGAAGAGTTGAGTGCTTGAGAGCGTGAACAGACGCCCCCTGATGCTCCATGCGAATTCCTTCCGTGCAGTCGACATTTCTATATTCTCTGGTGATGTAGCTCTGCGATGACTAGCGTGCGTTGTCTTTCCGTTGCAGCAGTGCAGCTCCCTGATGAGGCGAAGATCCTCTTCACTTTGATCTCCCTCTGTGGACACCCACTGGCTGGCTTGGCTGAAGCGACGCCTTGATCACGGCCGTCTTGTGGTTCTAATATCACTGGATCTGCCCCTCGAAGACTGAAGAGGAGAGATCCCGGACGAGCCCCCACAGTTTGTTACGGGCCCCGGCTGGCACGGTGACCGCGTTAACAAAGAGAATGTCTGCAAGATACTGTAAAATACATGTAGAGTGTAAGAGTAGGAACAACACAGCACTCTCGTCTTTCTCCAGATTGCATATCTTAATTCTCTTTGAAACTCATTTACAATACATTTCAATGCTTTCAATGTCCAGTACAAACAATGACTGATTAAGTCAAAATAAAGTGCAATTCTGTATTCATTCATCTTTTGTTACCCAAAACCATATGTAATTACTGCTTATTACACTTTCAGATGACTCTTTGTAATACCAGAAAATGACACATACTGCAGCTTTAATGTGCTATAGGCTTCTATGTAAATAGTGCAAAACTCAGTTACTCTTCTGTGCATCTAGCTGAGTATATCTAGCTTAATTAGAATTGGACTTAGCACTTAGAAATATGAATTAATTACTATGAACTCACATGGTGTTATCATCTTTTGCAAGTACAACAAATAACATTGACAATCTGGTACAAACTTAACAATCTAAATATTCTGAACTAATGCAGCATTCAGTGATTATCAAACATTCATCAAGTCACATCAGGAGTCATACAAAATCAATAGGAAGCCATTTACATATGAAATACCTGCCTAATGCATTAATCTCTGCTCTAATACACACACTTCAGGCGCGAGTTAACTATCGCGAGAATTGCGCTAAATATCGCGAGACTACCGTGGCGATGCGGCTCGGCTTTTACCGCCGTTACTGGCCGCGGCTCAACAATCTCCAACATAACTGACATCAAAAGTTACACAACTCATCAAAACATAGTAACTGAGTAACTTAGAAGTAATACGAAGCTTAGGGCTTTCATTCACAGTTGTTTTAAACCGAGTACTAACCTGTAAAATACATGTAGAGTGTAAGAGTAGGAACAACACAGCACTCTCGTCTTTCTCCAGATTGCATATGAGCGTAAACAGGAAGTTGGTCCCCACTATGCAACCGGGGAGCTGCAATCACGTAGCGCCGAAGGTTCCGCTCCTCTACAATATTATTTACACAGGACTACTTTTGCTAAGTACACAATAATTATTATAATAATATTAAGTGGCATCAAAACAATTACTTATAAAATAATATCAAATGTGGTTACATCTTTTGAGTGTACCACACATACATAAGCTTATAAGTCCTTATTGGGCATAAAGTTCTCAAATTTTGTTTAGAGTTTACTTATTATTATTTGAAACCCAAAACTAAGTTCTGTAAAATCGTTTGGCTGAATTTTGAGAATTTCATGTTTTCAGACCTGGGAATTCTTGTATTTTCACCCTCAAAAAAACGTCCCACCTGTGAAGTCATTTTAAGGGTTAAATATCTCCAGAAATATAACTCCCACAGATATGACATGTGGTGAGGACATAGACAAAATTGTTTCCAGCAGATCTAAATGATTGATTGGCTCCAGCATAGGCAAAAGTTTTAATTACAAGCCCTTGAAAATTGATAAATATGCACATTTTTCTAACATCAGTAGAATTTGATTTGTGGCAAGCCAAGGTTCCACTTTTTTGCTAATCTGACATGTCAAAATAGTGATGTGGACTCATGTGGAGGACCACAAAAACCTTTCCGTGTTGTCATCATGTTGAAACTCAACAACATATGAGACTTATTTTGCCTTAGCAAAAGTTCCCATATACTTAAAATGAACTCTGAACAGAGAAAGTGAATAAATTAATGTTATCAATGTTGCCCCAAAAGTTACAAAAGAAAACAATTCAAAAGACATATTCCTCAATGGATTTGCATTTCATATTTGTAGAATGGAAGCTGTCAATAGACATTTTAATGCCTCTGTTGGTCCTAATGTCAAATTTGTATTATCTTTCTTGTCTTATTGTAGTTGGAGCTAGGATGGGTGGCAGAATATGTGCACCTATAATATATCATCAGATGTAGGCCACTTGAATGATGATGCTGGCTCTTTTGGGTGCATAAACTTTACCCTTTACATCCTGATTCCTCTTCATCATTGTCAGTAGTGAATTCAGCCACCATTTGCCACCACTTTGTGCCCTCACCAAATCTCATGGCTGTGAGAGTTACATTTCTGGAGGTACAGAAGCCTTAAAATTACTTTTCAGGGAAGACAGTATTTTTTTAGGGTAAAAAATACCAACATTCCCAGTTCTGAAAACACACAAAATTCTCTAAATTCAGCCAAAACATTTTACAGAACATAGTTTTGTGGCCCAAAAACAAACAAGTACATTCTGAACAAAATCTGAGACAGTGCAGGAACTTTTTTTCTGATTAATGTCTGAAGTGACACAGACTGACCCTTGAGGCAAGACTATACTGTGTTTGACAGGATGAATGACAGTATAGTATCACGCAGGGTAGGAGTTGATGTTTAGTTTCCAAGTTGAGGTAGTGTATGTGTGTCTGGAGTTTTTGTGTGTCCACTCCTGAAAAGTAGAATCACAAGCAAAGTTTGGTACACATGATGTACCAAAAACCTCCCATTTTAAAGTCAAGGTAATACTAGTCTGACTGATAAGGGATTCTTGAAAATCCCTTGAAAAGAGGTTGTATTTTCCTCAAATCCACATAAGTCTCAACATTAAATCGATCTCAGCTTAACACCAAAGACCTCTTTGATCTAGTCTTGAAGTGCAGAGTAGACTGTATTCATATTTCAGTCCACGCACCAGCATTTCTGCAGAGGACCACTCTGCAAATGTCTATAGAGTAGTATGGCTCATATTCTCAGCTGAAGATGTAATTGCTCTGTTATGTTAGATGTTGAATTTAGTTTAAATCACAAAGCACATCAGTTGTTCATAAGGGAGACCACTGATTAAAATCCATTTGGAAAACAAATTGTGTCATAATGTTGTTTAGAAACAAACGAGGTCTGAGACACAAACATTCAGAGATACAGCAGCAGCCTGCAGAAATGGATCATAATATATGAGCAGTTAATCAAGACTAATCAGAATTGTGTTGCAATGAAGTGCTGCTGATACAGCTGTGTAATAAATGTAAACATGAAATAAGTGTGCAGAGTTTTAGCTAATCTGTTATGTAAAAAAGCAAGTTCTAATTCAAGGAAATAGCATAAAACATTGTCCAACAGTGGAAATGTTAAAAAGAAATTTCGATGTAGCAAAAAAACGCAAACTAAATATCTGGCTATTCAGTCTAATCCTGGACTAATAAAATCAATCTACCAAAATTAAAACTAAATGACAGCAAACACATGTAAGGTTCTGTTGTGATGATAAGTGGCATGGGTTGATAACATGGAATGATGAAATTCTGACATATTTTATATTTTTATTCAGACCAGGTGCACAGTAGACAGTTTCTGATCCTGAAAACTGCTCTGCAACTGTCCTGCTTTTGCTGATGAAGCATGTGAACTTGTTGCTTTCTTGATGCATGAAATTAGTGTTTTTCAGCATCCTGCCTTTCTTTAGTTTCAATCTTTGGATTAGAGTGACATCTAGTGGACTGTAAATATAGATGCAGGTTGTGCCACTAATGTTACCGTACTGTTTACTGTAGTACTAACCTACATTTTCTCCAACCTTTGTATCATCCACCTTCAAGACAACTGGTCATTTGCAAGTTATGACAGAAAGTGAATAAATTATTCATAAATTTTGCATTATACACTTTAAACACAAAACAAACAGGTAACTAAACAAAACACATTATAACTGTGTTTTTGCTCTGCTTTACCCTTTACATTGTCTTTCATTTTCATGTTTTCCCCCCTCACTGTATGTATTAAATAGATGCAGTGTAAATGAGTCTCCCCTCCCTTTATAGCTCTTTCTCTCTGCACACCACACCTAAATTGTCGTTCTCTGTTCAGCCTCGACCTCCTGTCTGTGTCATCTCTGTTAAAGGTTACCCTCTCTCTTACAGTCTGGCAGAAGATAATTGGATAAAGAAAGTTGTAAAATTTAGCTCTCCAACCATTTCTCTGAGAATATGAAGGTTACTATAAAAACTATGACATCTCATTTACTAATTCTATGCAGAAGACTGTCCCTGTCATTCCCTCTAATGGCAGTCCCTCCAGAGATGCATTAGTTCATGTGTCCATGGTTTATATTTCTGGGGGGCACACATTATGTTGTGTTACAGGTTTTGATTTAAATTGCTGTTTAATAGAGGCCATCTTAGGAGCTGAGGTGAAATTTCATAGCAGTATAATATGTTCATTCTGTTTTTGTCTGTGTCATCTGTAAAAGACAACAGATTAAACATTGTAGTGTTACAGCAAGAGTCACCTGAAGATCTTCAAGCTCACTGCTCATTTTATTGCCGAAAATGAAAGAAGCAAGTTTTTAATTTCTGATTTTGAAATATGAAATGTCTTCTCTCTCCTGTGACACACGTGCAGCTCTCCTATCAGACTTGTTTATTAAAAAAGGAGAATTTGTGATGCACTTGCAGACAATTGTTAAATAGAATTATTTAAACATGTTAGTATTACAAACATGTTTCTATGTTTGTAATACTGACAGAAAATTAGTTTTTTGTTTGTTTTTTTAAAAGAAAAAGATTTGTATATGTTTTATGCCAAGAGGGTCACAGTTTAGTTCATCTGAATTCACCCGTGTACTGTAGTTTGTTGCTTGTATAAATCGCACCTAGCAGCAGAAAACGATGTCTAAAATGAGCAGCCCTCAAAACACAAGCCAAGGATGGTTGAAAAATACTGGTTGTATTTTGAAAGGCTGCTGCATGCTGTGACTTTGTCGGTACGAGTGCTTCATTCGTGTATTTCAATGTGTTGTTACATCTGTGTGAGTGTGTGTGTGTGTGTTTTGTTACTTCCTCTCTCTCACTCTGAGGAACCATGTGACGCCCTGCTTATGACATAAAGCAGCCTTCTGATGTGACACCCAGCCAGACGCTGTCACTCTGCCGTGGACTGGAGTATGACCTCTACAGCACCCGGCCCATCATCCATGTGTTGTCTCTCCTCTCTCGCCCTCGCCCAGCTCCTCTCCAGTGATCCTCTCCTTGCTCTTGTCGGACACACAGACAGAGACGAGTGGTAGAAGATTTTTCTTTCTTTCTGTCAACAGGGAAACACTGGTTCTTACTCTTTTCCCCTTTTCTCCAAAACAATTTGTGACATCCTGTTCTTGTTTTGTCTTAACCCACAGCACACATGCATAAAGACTTCTCCATATGTCACACTGTTAGTCTGGATCTTCTTACTTTACTTGTTTCCTTTGTGAGATTAAGTTTTATTGCTTATACTATATCATATCTGTAGTAAAGTATCATATAGTTCCCTCTTTTTGTTTGTTTTCATCAGTTTGCATCAATGTTATAACTATAAATTGAAAAATATTCACTTTAGTTTGGTGGTGTGGCTCTGCCAATGTGATGATCTCAAACAAATCTGAATGAGCTTGACACGGTCCTAGACAGAGGCTGAGATACACAACATTTAATGACCATAAACAAATGTTAAACGAATCATTTACACTTGTTGTACAACTAAGTGATAATACCAGAGGATGGTGAGGTGGAGGTAGATAAATCTCTGGTTGGAGGCAGCAGTTTAGCAACAAGGATACAGAGCTCAGCTAAATCTTAACCGAGTGAGATTCCAATGTTTATATGGTGATATGTCATGGACATATATGATTCATTCAGCTGGTTGTAAAACATTTTTCAAAAAATAAACAGATAGCTGTTTTTGTTGTTGTTGTTTTTTAAATACTTTATTTGTTCAGTTGTTTTTGTTTTGTGTAGTCTTTAAGATCATAAAACAACATTATTTCAGCTGTATCAAAGTAAAACTGCCTAAATCTGAGAATAATTTATTCAAAAACATGTAAACTGTGAACACTTTGGTTGGCAGCATTACACCATTTCACTGGACAGGAGCGCTGTCAATCACACATGCTGCATTGTGATTGGTTAGTTTATTCGATCGCATGACTTAAAGTTGAACGCTGGAACGCAAAAACGAGCTGGAAGAAAAAAAAACACCGTAGACTCTGAAACGGTCGGTAAGGTACATCTTTGTTAAGAAAACGATTATTTCTAAAAACTCGGAACATAGGGCCTAATTTTGAAAAATATCTTAGGAATGTGGGAACACAGGGCTGTGGGGAATTGTTCTTGCTAAACTAGCAAGACAACGTCAACTTGTAAGTGAACAGATAAAGATGACTGTAGGCCTTTTCATGTATATTATTTACAATAGATACACCTCGTAAACTGTAACAATGTGTGTGTGATTGTATGGTCACAAAGAATGGTATCATAAAGAATATGTACACATATCTTAGTGTGAAAGCTTTAAGTTTTAATATCTTTATTTGCAGCATGCACAACTATCTCAGTACTGTGCACTGAACCAGCAAACCCCAATCATTGCCATATACAATACCTCGATGGCCATGAGTAAGTAAGTAAGTAAGTAAATCATTATTTATATAGCACTTTTTAAAACAACATGTTACAAAGTGCTTAGACACAACAATGAAATAGAACAGATAGGAAAAACAAGAATAGAAAAACAGATTACAACATGCAGATACAAACTTTCTGATACACACCAAACACCATGGCCACATATATCACAAATAACCCTTGAGACAGACCCATAACCATCAACACCGGTACATAGACGCCATACAAAACATCCATACACAAG
>OMNN01019275.1:0-13126 GCA_900302755.1 Chromis chromis
TCAAACAAAAGTTGAATTTCTTTGATTTTTATTTTTTTTACAAAAATTGAAAAAAATGGAATCAACATTTTGCCCACAGGTGTTACCAATACTGGAAAAAATGGTTGCTGTATGTTATATAGATATTTTACTACTTACATTTTAAGTTGTTTCCATACTTGTCTCCTCACGGCTCTGTGTAAACACAGCCTGCAGTTCAGCCAAAAACTACGATTTTTTGTCGTGACTGTTGGTTGCTGCTGAGTCGTTAATGGTTTCTCAGACGGCTCAGAAATGTAGAATTTTTTTTGTTTTTTACAGAATCTGGTTAGATTAAACAGTTTATTTTTGCGTCACTTTTAAATGCAACATGTAGAATAAAGTGATTTTAATTAAAATTTCGATTTATTTATAGGTTTGCTTAATTTTCCTGACAGATGCATAGTTAGATCAAAAACCATTGCAAAGTTGGAAATCCAACCATTCTTCTCTTTTTTTACAGCTTCTGGTGCTGATGAATGATGTCATTTTGGCAGTTTTTTAAAACAACAACATGTCTTTCAAACCTGCCCACCAGCAAGTTTTGGGGTTCAGGGGGTTAAGCTCCAAGTTGGATAACAATCAGAGTTTTCAAGTCATACTTTCAACTTTAACGGTGACGGGAATGGTATTTACAAATCAGAAGCATGTGTGACAGCCCCAGATCTTCATGTTTGGGTTGTCTTGTCTTCGATCACCTGATGGCTGACACCTGTGCTGGCTGCTGCTCTGCTATTAAAGCTGGTGGACTTCCATTTTCTCTCTTTCACTGGGCTGCTTGGTTTTGGCTCAGATAATTTATATCTTCTTAAGCTATATTTGGTCAAAATAAACATTAATATATACATACTTTGACGTACATTGTGATAATTACAACAACTCCTTAATAAGATATAGACCAAACGTAAGCAGTCTCAACTCCTTGAAACATAACAGTGAATCTAATGGATGCACAACCACATGCATGCTGTCTCCTCATGTCTTGCAGGTTTCTGTAGAAAGTCTCATCAGTTATTACAGAAGTATGAAAAGACCGAGAATCACATGCTGGTTTGCACAGACTGTCCTCAGCCCCCGTTGGTACGAAACAGCCGCTCACAGGAACACTGCGCCCGAAAATGCAAAAAGGTCAAGAAAAACTTCAACTGCAGGTGAGTCGCATTTCCTTTCTCTGTTTCTTCCCCGAAGCCAAGCGCATGGTTTCTTCATGTTTCCCCCCTCGCTATGCCTCTCCTTCTGTGTCTCTCACTGTATTTACATATTTTTGCTGTTTATCATTTGTTCATCTCCCAACTACTTCCCGTGTGTTTCGACAGGGCTTTCAACTTTCAAAGGCACAACAGGAAATGCCACTTGCTTCCTTTCGACCGTTTCACCCACGGTGTGCAGAAGCAGGCCAACATCAACTTTACTTTGTATGAAAAAAAAGGTACACGTCGCTGCTTTTATCCACTTCGGTGTTTTTTATTTTCTCATGAGAACATTCAGGTGCAGGCAGGGATTTACTCAGGCAAATTGTTTGTTGGTGTTTGTGCCTCTTGTCGGCTCCTCACTTTTTAAGGTCTTTGGTTTCTCTGTTGACACAATAAAAGCAACCAAGCCCTCCTCACCCTCGCCTGCTGTTTAATCACTCCTGCGGGGAGAGTTGCACGCATAAACATGCAGCGGGCTTAAGAGGAGTGTAAACAAAACAAAAATTCATTTGTTTACAGTCGAAAGGCGCAAAACTTACCCCGAGCGCTGGCTGTGGAATCTAGCACTTTAGAATTTACTGCTAAATTTACGAAAACTCCCCTCGGTGACATTTAATGAACTTTAGGGAGTTGTCTGTTTTGGGAACAACACACAAGCCGGGACGTGCTACGCGCTCGCTGTAAAAATGTCTTTCTGACCATACATGGGAAAATGTATTCCAGGTGGTCAAGGCAGATCAACTTTTAATTGCCTGAATGCTGTGTGAATTGGCACACTGAGAATACACATGGACAGCAAAATGAGAACCTGAATGGATGCTTTCAAGTGTTTTTATGCCTTTCTTAGATTATATAAGGGAGTGCATCATCGGCTCCAAGGACAACTACAGAGGGAGAAGGTCTTGGACGAAGTCAAACATCACTTGCCAAGCGTGGTCAGATAATAACATCAATGAGCACACGTAAGTCCACTTTTTTTAATACAAAAGCCAGCAAAAGGTACATTTTTTATATCAGAACAGGGGATATTTATAGTACAGTCCTGCACAGTCATTCAACACCTTGAGGGTTTCTCAGCAGGACACTAGTTGTTGTTTACAGGGAGCAGAATGTGTTAATCATTCCCTTCTCATTCCCAGATCTTGTAGATTTGCACTCTTCAAAGCTTGCATCTCTAGTCTTCATTCTTCCACCATCTTCCTGGATGCTCCTTCTCTATTTCTGTGTCTGATACTGAGCAGGCCCCAGCGGCTGATTTATTGACGCTCGGTTCATCCTCTTGCACCTCAGGGGTTAAGGGAAGGTGGAGGCTCAGAGACAGTTGAACGTTTATCCAGAGTTAAGTCAGATTTCTTTCAACACATGCAGGGATGTCCTCCCCAATGAGTTTTTTTCATGCAGCACTGTAGGCCATCAGGTGTATCCCGAAGATGTTTTCTCTCAGCTAACAGCGAGGCGAGATCAGTGACTTTGCAAAGATGGAATCTGTGCCAGCATCTCATTAGCGGCGCTCATTAGTTACAAGATATTTTAACTGCAGCAGGGAGGAGGAGGGGGAGACAGAGTAATAAGAGTTTGAAGAAGTGCAGGGTGAATAATAGAAGGGAGGTAGAATGAAAGAAAGAAGGCGCAAGGATTTATAGACTGAAGTCATGTTCTGTCTGATGTCCAGCTGAGCTCACACAGCCACAAGCATGCAGAGAGCAAACACAGGTTCCCCCCTACAATTAAAACAGATTGCAGTATTGTTCCCTGCAGTCTCCTCAAATCCTCTCATCACTTTCCAGAAGCAGTTGTTCACATTAGGAGTCCTCTGTCATTATTTATTTGACACGTGGTCCCGACTGAAGGGGACTTCTATCGTCCTGAGTTGTCAGCAACTTTTAACTTTCAAAGGGTCAGAGGGAGCTTTACTTAAGGGAGATTTAGTGCCACCATGGGGTTACCCAACATGGGACTGCCCCGCTGTGTGAGAATTACCACCATAATGAACCACGCACCATTTGACTTTCAGGTAACTATTATTTTCATGCTTGACCGATCACCGTGGGGCAGGGGTGATTTCTCAGGAGGTTCCCTTCCAGGAATGGGACTTCCACCTGTTGGTCTATATTTAGGGCTTGAACCAGGGCTCTGAAAGAAGTGTGTATTGATGCCCGGCCAAGCATGGAGAATGGAATGGAACATTTCACCTCATATTAATAATAATAGATAACACTACCATCATTTATCTACTCCTTTAGGGACATTCTTTTATTTTTCTACACTGGGCAGGCGTGGAGTACTTTCAGCTACAGAAACACACCCCTGCAGCTTTAATTTCATTTTTTATTTAAGGGAAAAGTTTTGACATTTACAAAATAATACTCAGTCTCTTTCTTACTGGGAGTTAAATGACAAGATTGATATCACTTTCATAGCTGGAGACCATACAGATAGCTTAGATTAGCAGAAAGACTGGACACAGGAGGATACAGCTGTGAATCTAATCTGTTAATTTGTGAGTTTGAGATGTGCAGGTAGGCAGTTTTTGTTCCATTTTTGCAGAACCAGACTGGCTAAGCCAAGTCAAACAAAGCTAACCATCTCCTGGCTGTAGCTTCTTAGTTAAAGCTGGGGTAGGCAGTATTATTTTGGCATCATTGGGCAAAAATTCCATACTAAAATTTCAACATATTGCAATCCAAAATGCTTTTGGTTTCTAAGAGGAAACTAGACTTCAGCACCTCCTTCTGGCTCGGTTTTCAGGTTTTAGGAAGTCTAACCCATGACGGGAGAGGTCAGTTGAACACATGACTTTTTACCGATCAGATGAGGTAGCATAAATAGCAACAAAGTCAGCAGTGACAACAAGATGCGGTGGTGGAATGGGTGAGACGGAAGACTTTCATTTGGGAAAGTGGGGTTTGAATCCTGATTGAAGCCACAAATGTATGTTGACTTTTAACTGAATTACATTTGCGGATCTGAAACACCTTTTCCAGATTTCCGTCTACTGCAGTTTTAATAGACAAAGATAAGAGAGCTTTTAAGCTTCTCCTCCAACTCTTGGCAAGGAAGTGAATTAGCAAATTTCCTAAAATTTCTACTAATTTCGATCACAGGACACTGTCAAACCCTGCTTCCCAAAATCATTATTAATGTAGCCGGATTTCCACAGTCTTGGCCTGCTTGCCATTATCCCTGAGTACTTTCTTCCATTGGATGCTGTAGCATTAAAGCGTGACATTTGTTCCACCAGGTGTGTATGACTAGTGATCTTGCAGGCAGTTACTTCAGGCCTAGATTTCATCTTTAGTGATATCCAAAATCTAGCCAATATGTTAAGTCAGCCCAGAGAGCGAAGCCTGTGAGCATAGTGTCTGCCTGCGCTCCAATGGGAACAGACTTTGGCAAGGAGATGAATAACTGGCCAACATCTGTTAGCACAACATCATTATGGCTAACTTGCTCCCATGCTGCGGCCTTTTACGGAGTCTCACCAGATGCAACCTTTTCTTTTTTGCAAAGCGAGGAACCTTGTAATTCCATTTATAAATTAAGGATAGTGTGTTATGATAGAAATACAGTATATTGAGCTTGTGAGTTACACACAACAGATGTGAGTTTTGGCCCTTGGCATAATGCTGCTTTGGAGGGGAACGAGTGTTTTCTTTTAGTTACATGCATAAGTGAAATGTTGCTCTTAGACTTAACCCTGTTATATTATGACACATGTAGGTATGACTGTATGGTTGGAAGGTCTTTCTGACTTAAATGCCTGAGATTTCTTCCACCTTTGAGCTGAGTGATGTTGTGCATTATTGTAGAAACCTTGCGTAAGCCCCCCGGGCCACAGAGGGGAGAGCGGAGCAGACTCCCCCAAGAGTCATTGCCTGGGGTAGAGTGTTCAGACAAGCTGTTGAAGGGAGGGCGGGCTGTGACTCTTTTTTCTTCCTATTTTTCATGCATGTTTTTTCTTACATCATCAGTTAAACAATGAACTCCTGCCTTTTTGCTCACTCCATCATTCTCTCTTTTTCTTTTTTTTGCTTTGGTGCAAAGTGAATCACTTGACTTGTTTCTTTTCACCCTTCGTCTGTACCCAAAACTTCTGTCTCCCCTCACTGTGGGTGGGAGGGGGACTGTGGTCAGCATGGATCAGGGGGTGCTGACATGCCAGCTTTTCATCATCCTGCCACGACAGAAGACGAATTTCACAGACTGTCCATTTAGTCCGGGGATTCCATGACGCTCCTCTTTGTTGCAGCCCATTTGTTTGGACTAGCCAGGATTCTTATAGTCTTCTTCGCACTAACATGATGTAGCAGATGACAGGGAAGGATTAAGTTTAAACGTCTTCAAAGCTTGCCAGCAAAGGACCTGCTTGGATGCCTCCAAGTGGTCCATAGCATTGTTCTGTGCTGTTGGCGGTTACTGTGCTGTGACAGTCTGGCTGCTTCACACTTGAGGGAGTCGGGGATATGGTTGGAACAAGTGAGGCAATCATGCAAAAGGTGCAAACCTGAAGAGAAGAAACATGTTGATGACCTACTTTGCATACGAGTGCTGTTACTTGTCATTCCAGGATTTAAAATTGTAATCTGGTCATGCTTTAGGCACTCACATTTCACAGAGTGAGATTTGCATCTTAATGTAAATGCCCTGGTTTGTTATTGAGAGCGCTAGCAGGCAGTTACAGTACTGTATACACTACCAGAGCAGCCAAGTGTGCAAGTACTCCTGGATATTTATTTGTACAGCTTTACAGTATCAGCTAACACATTCAATAATGTCTGTCTGCGCCCCTGTAGGTTTTACCCAGATAGGTATCCGACGCAAGATCTGAGGGAGAACTTCTGTCGAAATCCCAACAACGATCCTGGTGGTCCATGGTGCTACACCACCGACCCCAATGTACGAGCTGAGGAGTGTGGCATACCACAGTGTTCAGAGGGTAAAATATCATTACTGGACAATAAGATTCAGACAAAATAAAGCAAAAACTGAGAGGTCATTGAGCGTTTAATCAGTGTTTGTGTGGTTTATTTCTTTCCACAAGTCATAAGTTTTGTTTGCATTCCTCAGCTGAGAAAAGAAAGTTTTTATAACTGTTGCCTCTTTGTTGACAGACGTCTGTATGACGTGTAACGGGGAGGATTACCAGGGCAAAATGGACCATACAGAGAGCGGCAAGGAGTGCCAGAGATGGGACTCAGTGAGGCCTCACAAACACCACTTCCAGCCTAAAAAGTAAGCTGCAAATCACATAGAAATCTTTCTCACAGACAACACCAGCACACACCCATGACAGATGCTTAAATAAATGACGCTA
Source organism: Chromis chromis (assembly GCA_900302755.1). Taxonomy (NCBI): domain Eukaryota; kingdom Metazoa; phylum Chordata; class Actinopteri; family Pomacentridae; genus Chromis; species Chromis chromis. The sequence goes on from OMNN01019275.1 coordinate 6,526, forward strand.
ATACTCTAGAGAGGTAGACCTCACCAGTTGTTATGACTTACTTCTCTCCTTGCTTTTTTTTCCTTTCCGTTGTATCCTCTCTGTCCCTTCTCTTGTCAGGTATCGGGACAAAGATTTAAAGGACAACTACTGTCGGAACCCAGATAATCGTCTCCGTCCCTGGTGCTACACCATGGATCCCAAAACTCCATGGGAGTACTGTAACATCACCGTGTGTGGTAAGGGCCTATGCACTGTGTATACTCCAGTTCTGGAGCTAGGGCTTTGTAGAAAATGTGTTCAAACAGATTAACAGAAGACCTAATTATTGTTTTACTTTGATTCAGGATTCTGTTGGTGGTTCTTCTCAACATCTATTACCCTTACAACCTTATGACAATGTGTCACAGTTAGGAATCTGTTTGAAACTTAGAAGTGGACGTGATGATGATGGAGGATGCTTTGGTTTTTGGACTGACAGATGGTGGTTTTGTATCACCATCAAGTTGTGCCAGGAGATTTGTTGCATACAGGACTTTGGTGGTTTTGGAGTACTTGTGGTCGACTGAGTACAAAAGCTCTCCTTCTCCCCTGCAGAGTCGCATAAGACTTTTGTTTACCCGACTGGATGTTTGATGTGGTGTTTGGCTTCAAATGCTTTTACCTCAACAAGGAAGAGTAAATAGGTTGTTTGTAAAGGGGAAGATCTGACTTCAGAGAGCCAGAAGTGTTTTACGGAGGCCTGTCAGGGCTATAAAATGGAGGATAACAATAGAGGCCACTATACCAAGATGTCTCACATAGGCGCTGGAAGGTCTAATCGTTGTTCTAGTGGTGTGAATGTTGCTTTTGAAATCGTGACGTATGTAGACAAATTAAAGAAAGGACCTGAATTAATGTGCGAACAGCAAACCAATTGCAGATGCTTCCTTACAGGGCTCAGGGGGTCAATGAATGGTTTGATGAACACAAAAATGATGTGAATCATATGCTACGGCTTTGACAGTCACCAGATCTCAACCCAGCTGAACAGCAACGGACCGACATGTTAGACAGCACACTCCTCCACTATCATCACAACACCGGATGAGGGAATATCTTTTGGGAAATGGTGTTTTTTTTAAATCAGAAAATGAAATGAAGATATCACCATTAGAAAGTGAGATGGACTTTTACTGGTTTTGGGGGGAAAACTCCAACAAATAAATCAATAATAAACCTGTCGTTAGTTACTCCACGTGACTCATGTCACAAATGGCAGTCTCTGACTGAGTTGGAGTTTAGATAACTTTTGCCTTCATTTGTAATATGAAAGACAGAGGTAAAGGAAAAACAGCGGAGAGCAAAAAGAGGTCATGCCATTTGAGAATTTGTTCATTTTTTTTGGAGAAAGTGCATTGAAATATTCCCACATGGACGCCCACAAACACACGGAGCATCTCTCTTTGTCTCTGTCAAACACATACGCACATGCACTTTACAGTACAGGTTATGATTTACTGCGAGGGTGGAGGATCTGCATTTGTCCAGATGTGTGTATCCCTCAATGCCTGCCCTCAGAAAGATAAAAACCACTGACCTGTACTACACAGTGCACACAGACACTGGCATGCATTACATCAAACCGAAGAATCCCTCTTTTCCACCCGCCTTCTCGTTTCTGCCTCAAAACATTCCCTTGCCTCCTCCATCTTCTCCCATCTCATTTGTCAAAGGCTAAAGAAACAGAGACAGAAATCCGGAGGGGAGAAGTCGCTCCCTATGAACTGCTACCCCTGCATTGCTAAAAAGCGGAATTCCATCTGAAGATGTTTGGAATAGTTTGCCAGTGGATAAAGTTGCCCGAGCCAGGCCGGGCTGGATGTGATATCTTTCGTTAGCCTGCGATACACAAATTCCCCAGAAACAGAACTGTGTAGAAGCAAAGGTATAAATATGATGATTGTAACAAAGCTGTTGCTGTCAACAAGCTAAACAGCTCCTTATTGTTGTGGATGTCCTCATGTGCAAGAATGTAGGGCACCAATGTTATGAACACAGAAAGTTCCTATCGCAATACAAGCCAAGGGGAGTGCTACTGTTTTTGATCATCTGTCTCTATGTTAAACATGACACATTCTTCTGGGGATTAAAATCTCCCTCCTTCTCTCCCTCCCTCATTCCTGCCTCCACTCTCTGCACCTCACTTTTTTAGTGACTTTCCCTTCTTTCTCAAGCCTCCCCTTACTATTATATCTTCCTGTTGCAGACTCAGACCCCAGCGAGGACTCTGATGTCAACATAACAACGTCCTGCTTCCAGGGAAAGGGCACAGATTACCGAGGCACAATGAATGTCACTCCAGAGGGTGTGACATGTCAGCGCTGGGACTCTCAGTTCCCCCATAACCATTCCTTCCTTCCTCAGAACTTCAAGTGCAAGTGAGTAATGTTGTTTCATAGCTTGGATTCAGTTCTCTCTGCAGCGTCAAGGAGAGGATTTTGCGTATTGAAAATGCCTCACAGAGGGTTAATGAAAGTGAAACTTGCTGGCGTCAGCACCATCATTTAAATTGTAGTTTGTGTGTGTGTTATAGAGACCTCAGAGAGAATTACTGCCGTAACCCCGATGGTGCAGATTACCCATGGTGCTTCACTACAGACCCGAATCAGAGGATAGCCAACTGCACCCAGATCCCCAGATGTGATGCAGAGGACACACAAAAAATAGGTAAAATACTCAAAAACATCCATTTTAAAGGAAGAGTGCAGAATTTTGGGAGTGCACTTATTTGCTTTCTTCTTGAGAATTACATGTAACAGTTTACAGCACTTATGTCTATATGTTAAATATGTAGATACGGGGTGCCCTGATAGCCTAGCGGTTATCTTGCATGACCCACAAGCAGAGGTGTAGCGGCTGTACTGGGTTCGAGTCTGACATCGGCCATTTACCGCATGTCCTTCCCCACTCTCTCCCGTTTCTGACTCTCTCCACTGTCCTGTCCTCTCTAATAGTAGATACAGCCAGCCACCTGTTAGCTTAGCATAAAGTCACTGTGTGGTTGTCGAGCAACCTGTGGATGCTCCTTTAAGGTCACAGCCTTAAAAAAGCTAGTCCGTACCTTAAAACCCCAATGTGTTGTCTAATATTTTGGTTTTATATGAATCAAAGCATACTGTATACAGAGGTGTGGATTTTCTTACCATCAGCCCTTCACAGCCAGGCTAACTGTTTCCCACTAATCCCAGTCTTTAGCAGTTAATGATAGCAATTTTCTTATGAAACGCTTGCCAAGAGCATATTTCCCAAAATGTCAAACAACCAGAATGTTTTCCAAGTACCAAACAGTTAACAAATGGCAAGTATTGTGTCAATTACTGACACATTTCCATGTTGTTGCCTGAAAAACAAAATGCTAAACCACAGATGCTTTAAAAGATTTGTCATGTTTGTGCAAAGTGGGATTACACAGACACTTTCTATGTTGCTCTCATAGGACTGAGCCACTTGGCAGCATGCTGCCCAATGAATTCCATTTCATGGAAGAACAACAACACCAAACTTTGGCAAGAGTGTTCGCTGTCATTTCCCATGTTTCTCTGCTTTACATTTCAGAAGACCACACGTGTCACAAAGCAGCCAGTCGGTTTGTTACTTCAGGCTGATTCTTTTTAAGAACAGACGCAGTGAGGTTTAAATGTTATATTATATTTGAGAACCACCAGTTACACCGAGGCCCTCGACATTAAATTGATCCAAACCACAAAGAGTAGCACACACCCAAATCCCTTCTTTGTGTCTGCAAGAGCATGAATGTTTCTGCGAGTATGCCCACTTACTGAGGCCATTTAGCTGTTTGAAAAACTGCCTGGGTCTGTAATTCTCGGCACTCCTGGGAATATTTAATAGTGTGGTCTAAAATAACGTTATCTTGTTCTTCCTCAGAGTGTTATGAAGACAATGGAGAGATGTACCGGGGCACTTTATCCACAACTCGATCAGGGATTCCCTGTGCAGACTGGTCCCATCACATAAACAGGTAACAGTTTACTCTGCAGAGATTTTTATTGTGTTGCCCCTCTTGCTAACCCCCAGTCAAGCTGCAGCTGTTCTGAGAAACACTGTTTCTTAGAGAGACTGACATTCTTTTCAGCTTAGTTGATGAGTGTTTGTTGACAACTTAGCTCCCATTGCCTTGTGAAAATCCCTTTCATATGAATGAGGCTAAGCAGTGAAAACAAACAGCGAGAGGAAATCAGGGGGTTCCTTGGGGGTCAATAACAGGTCCAATTATTATTCATCTAACTGACGAGAGGAAACCCTGGGGTGCTCTGAGAGTGACCCATCCTGACGGGAGAGGTTGCCCACTATACAGCTGTTACTTCATGCTGAAGTCAGGCTGCTGGAATTACTTAATTTACAGGAATTTTAAAAGCCAAAATGGCACAGACAGATGGACATGTTCCAGAGCCGACCCCTGACCCCAGGAAGTGCTTTCTGAGGAAAGTAGATCAAAGCCAATCAGCTCCCTCGCATAGACTGCAGCCAGCAAGTCTACCCTGCTCAAGGTCAAGGGTCATCCCGGGGGAAACGGCGGAGAGCTACAGCTTGTTTAACATTCTCCTGGGAAGCAGAATTATCTTCATTCACTGACAAATTGTTGCCCATCGCTAAGCATTATTTTTGCGTGCGTGTGTCCAAACTCCTACCTAGTAATTGCTTTTCTGGGATATTTTGGATATCTGAGAAGATTACGTTTAATTCTTGTAGAGCCAAGTGGAACGCTGCAAAAAGACACCACGATTAGATGTGAATTCCTACCAATGGAGAGCACAACCAAATCGTTCCATGGAGGATGTGGCTCCTGTTGGTCTGAGCCCTGCTGAATGCTTAGACTGCATACTTTCATACTCCCATGAGCACTCTTCGCAAAACTCTGTTTCCTTCTACGGGCTGTGTGCAGCAAATGCAGAGGATTCATTGCACTATAGGAAAGCCGGAGTCAGACTTTCCAGGCATACTTACTGTGTGTACGCGCTATATGTGCGTGACAGTGTGTGCACGGCTCCATGTATACACAGGCTTGTGTGTTTTTAGAGTGTGAGAGTGTGTGAATCTTTATGAGACGTGACCCAGTGTTAGTTCTGATACACTGTGTGCAAAATAACAAATGGAATATGAGAATCTGTATTTGTGTGTTTTACAGTGGGGATTCTCACTCTACAGTATCCTATGTAGGGCTGGAGAAGAACTACTGCCGGAACCCAGACCGGGACAAGCATGGCCCCTGGTGTTACACCAATCCAAATAATCGCTTGGCCTGGGACTACTGCAAACTGAAGCACTGTGAGTGACGTAAATAAGCTTGTATCCTCTAATGTCCAACTCTCTAAGTAGACACATCTGTGTTTAACTGAGGAAAGGGGTTATGAATTATGCACCTGATGCAATTTTTTAGTCATCGTTTAAAGCTGCAGAAGCCAGAAATATGGGAAAAAATAAATAAAAAACAAGCAGAAATTGAAAATATACAGCTCTCCCCTCTCTTTTTTAAGCCCTTCAAACCAGACAAGCACGCACTTTAACATGCAAAGATAGTCAAGCTAAAAGCCAACATTCATGTGGCTTCACTCGGGATTTAAACCCCACAATCCTTAGTGACAGTAGACCTCTTTGCTATTTATTCTACCTCACCTGCTCTAAAGAAGTGAAGAGACCTGTGCCTAGCTAATATTTCCCGTCACAGGATCAATTTTCTAAAGGCTCAAAACAGAAAATGTATTTAACACAACCCTTTAACCTGTCCCAGCCTCCAATGATTAATTTGTCATACAGCCAACAAATCGGTACACAGATATGCAGTAAACAAAGTTCTAAAATCATCAAATCGAACAAAGACACATAGTGAAGAGTTTCTCAAACCAAATTACAGCCATCAAGGCTTTCTAGCCGAGCAGGGTCCGAGTGCAGGCACCATTTATAGACTATATACAGTCTATGGCACCAATCCGGGACATGAGTTTGCTAATTTACATACAAACCAGGACACGAGTAATTACACATAAAGGAGGTAAAGCAGCGCAACACCCCCAGGGCCGTGACAATCACCCTGGCACAAATTGCATTTCATTTTGATGTTGGTCTCATGTTTTCTATCCATAAATTCAAAAGAATCCACACTTCCACAACAGGAACGCTATCCTTTCTGCTATCTCGCTAACTGAGCCACACATGTGCACTGACACGTTAACCCTTTAAGTCCTAGTGTGTCATCGGTGACACGTTTGGGCAAGCACATTTTGGACTACCGTAATTATGTCACAGTTTGCGCCAATATAGACAGCCAATATAGTGTCATTACGGTAATTTCACAGTGTCATTACGGTAATTTCATTAGTAATTATGTCACAGAAAAAATCGAACGGAATCCTGGGGGGTACGAATGAAATTACCATAATGACACTACATTGGCTGTAAAGCGCAACGACGCTGTGCTTTACAGCCAAAATAGTGTCATTACGGTAATTTCATAGTGTCATTACGGTAATTTCATTCTTAATTATGTCGTGGTTTGCACTATCGGGGAAAAAACTAACGGATTCCTGGGGGGGTACGAATTAAATTATGACACTATATTGAC
>OMNN01019279.1:6899-17793 GCA_900302755.1 Chromis chromis
GGTGGAAACACGGTATGAACAAGCGGTGTTTTACACATTAGTGTAGTTTCTCAAAGTTTGCTCGCTGAGCTGCCGGTAACGGCATGTGGACTACATACTACAGACACAGTTGCTCACCGATGACAGTTGTCTCGGACCAATCAGCGGTCTAGAAATTTCTACGTCACGTTACACAACCGGGCTACTTTTTTTGGAACCCCAACGGAGCAGGTACCAAAAAACATGGTACCTGGTACCTGCTTAACAGGTACTTTTTCTGGTGGAAACGCAAAATAACCGGGCCGTGCCGAGCCGAGCCGAGCCGAGCCGATACTGTCGGTGGAAACGCGGCTTCTGACAGCCGAGTGTCAGTGTGGGAGAAACGTGTCAACATCAGCAGAGATGCGTTGAAGCAAATCCACCTCTGGTAGCAGGGCCGGCTCTACGCTGGGGCAAGAGGGGGCAATGCCCTGTAAACAAACGTCCTGCCCCTTAAGTCAAACTTTTAGAAGTTGAGAAAGAAAATAATAGATTACCCACAAACTGAATTTGTAGGTAATCTATTATTACTCTACATTTAAGTATTGTTAATAAATGGCTTATAATAACACATAATAGTCATAATTTCAAAATTCCTGTAAAATTTTAACTTTTTTTTTTTTTTTACAAAAACACGGTGGGCCGCCGGTGGGCTTCTCTACCACCAGGCTTAGCAAGTTTTCTGGGGGAAACCCTGAAATATAACAGGCAAAACAAAGTAGCTGTATACAAGTGTACTGTAATGAGCTCAGGCACATTCTTGTATGCAAGCAGTCAGCCTCTTACATTCTCCTGTACACCCACATGTAATTATCAGCAAACTCCCACATATGCATTTCTTGGCATTTAAGAAAGTTCGCCATTACTTCTCAAGAGGAAGTCCCCATATGTTCTGCAAGTAATGAAGGTGCTTATTATTTCCCAGGACTTCCACAATTACCGTCACTGCCATTATCACAATCCTGATAGTGTTAACTAAGGTGGGGAAAGCCAAACTTCTCACTATCTCATTACAGTAGCTGAGTTGTTCTGATGTAGCGACAAAAGTCAACGGGGCACATGAATTGGTAATGTCCTCGGCACCCTCAGGACTGTGATAATGTCAGATGCCAGGGTTATAGCAACATGAATCACGGAATGATGGCGGTGATGAAAAATACATAGGAACCTTGTAAAGGATGACCTCTGTGAGAGAGAGGACAGAAGAAAGCCCTCGATTTTGACGATTGCTGCATCTTGGGGATTCTGTATCTGACTGCTCGGGGATATCGGGCTTCATCTGCATCTTCTTAATCATAAAAGATAGCACAGGTGTAAATTATGCTGAAGTGTTAGTTTTATTCTGAGGTCACTTGCTACATGCTCTAAGTAGAGGGAATTTATATGATCCCTTTGTAGGGTAGACTACAAAGTCAAGAGAAATCCCAGCCTCAGAGAACCGGGTACAACCAGGGGACAGATGAGGACTCGAGTGTTATTCAGCTCTTTCACCATCTGGTTCTTAGACAGGTTAAGGCAGCAGCATATGGAGCAAGATGTGAGGATGACGCTGTATCTGAATTGTTAATGCAAGCCTGCTCTGCCAACTCGTGGTAATGACTCTGCTTCCGTTTTTGAGTGCACTCCTTTATAGCTGATCCACAGGTTAAGCCTTCACTAGCGTCTTAAGCAAAAAAAAGAAATAGCAAAAGCAATTTGCAGGGAGAAACAGCAGAGGTGAGACTCAATCTAAAGGAGGAACAGCAATGGCGCATCGAAAGGTCATGTGTACTACGGCTTCCTTTCCCACGTGCCGCACGAACATGAACAAAGACCCTCATCGGAGCAGCACATCTCTTCACACAGAGACTAATCAATGGATGTCAGCATTCTCCACCAGTGACACGTTTCCACCTCCCTGCCTGCCACATATTCAAATATTAATATCCACCTCCACCTTGTGCCACCAAGCTAACAGAATGTACTGTATAGAGACAACACAGATATGTGCGTCATCCTGTGAGAACATGTTCCACTTTTTCCCCCAGTGTTTCTCAAAGGCTGCCATAAAGGGAAGTAGTTAAAAAGACAGCTAATTAGCTTTTAGGAGGGCTTATTGGTTCCTAGATGCTAAGTCTATAATTTAGATTTAGAGAGTAAGAAGTGCAGTTAATTTAACAACCTTGTTAGTTTTGCGCAGATGTGAACTTTTCTAGAATGTCTATCCCAATTAGCCTGGTTTCAACCTGCGAGTGTCCACATCTTCAGTGTTTTCAGCACTTTATCCCCTTATGACCTACCATAGAACAAGTAGCCAGAGCATAGCTTTACATTTTTACATGCTGTAGTGCCATTTTTTAAAAATCAAAATACATATACAATCAGACATAACTATATACAGAAAGAACCAATTTGCAGAAAGACAACATGTACATATACATCAATGGTGTAGTTCAAAGTCGAACATTACACTTCAATAGCACCAGTGGAGTAGTGATAGGGCTTGTGACTAAATACTGTCCAGGATATCACACAGAGGAATGGGGTTTTAGCGGTTCCATACATATGTGTGTGTGGGAGAGTGTAGGGAGTGTGTGGTGAGGGTCTGTAACCACGTGACAGTTCATGCTCACAATGTGATGAAGTGTATTCCGACGTCAGAACTTAGCAATGTGACACCCGCAGTCTAGATTATAATGTTTTTGTTGTGTGCACTTTATACTGGATTTCTGCATTAGTGGAAGGAAACAGCGCTCTGGGACACGTTGGATGCGTAATATGAAAGTTTAACTCCTCGGGTTTTATATGCAAAGAGAATTATCGCTCTATCTTATTTGGTTGCAATTCTACCGCATTGAACAATGGATACGCAAATTGCAGCGCTGGCACTCCCGTAGGTCTTAAAGAGCTACCTCACACGACTGATCAACTGTTTCTTTCGTTGTCTTCATCTTGGCAAAGCATGAAACATACCAGCTGACATGAGAGAATAATTACAATTCGCCTGATTTAAAATCATTCCTGAAGACTTTACTCCATTTGTCTCTTGTAGAAGTTTTTATTTTGGCAGTTGGCATACAACTGGTTTTGTAGATTTGTTTGTTCGCTTCAAAGCAGTTAATATAAACTGAGTTACGTTTTCTTCTTTTGTTTTTTTGTGATAGTTCAAAACTTTGCTGTAGATTCTCTTGACAATTATATGTAAACACAACTACTGGAGGAACAACCTAAAAGGCAATACTGTGATGTTGGGATTCTACAGAGAAAGTCCAGTGAAAGTTCGGTTTCTTACCTTGTTAACACGTCCATATGGAGTTTTTTTGTCATGCTAGAAGACACGTAATGAGTGAAATAAGCAGTCGACACCATAGCTGAGCATTTCCATCTTGAAACTGCAGTGTACCAGTGACAGTCTCAAAATCATGGATTCAGGCTTGCAGAGTTTCATACATAACAAACCTAATGAACCAATCCTGTCAGCTTGCACGATGGGACTTTCTGTATCATTATTCGTTGCTAGAGTTGGTTTACAATATTACATCTTGTCATTGTGCAGCATAGAATAGTTTTAAAGTGTTTGAGCAGAGCTGTAGGTGAGCTGGTGTAGGTGAGCTACAGCGAAAGAGATGCAAAGACTTCAAACATCTGCACTTTTATTTCATTCACATAGAAAAAGCAATGGTATAGAGTTACATCTTAGTCATTTTGAGGCAGGTAGGGATTATTTTCATGGGAAAAACACATGTAAATATGTAATTTTGATGCACAGAGATGAGTTTTTAGGGGTTTAATCAGTAACTGAAGAGGGAATTTAAGTGGAAAAAGAAGTATCCCTTTGTATTCTCCCAGTAATATTTCCAATCTCTGTGACACACATGGTAATATTGCTGAAGACTAGATAGCATTACAATGCCAGCTGACCTTACAGCAGCTTGTTACATGTCACTTCAACACTATCTGAGTTAAAGGCAATTAAAACATGTCAAGGTCTTCAGAAGGAACGCTTCAGTGTGTAATAGCTCTTTTCTTTCACTCACACAGGTAGACATTATACATAAGTGATGAAAACATCTACAGTATGTTTTGTAGGGCTGTTCCGAATAGTAATTGCCATCCTTCGAATATTTGGGTGCAATTAATGACGACTATTCGAATATTCGGCTCGAGCCGTAGCGATGCGCCAGGGGGAAGCGGAAGCGTAGCATAGCGGGAACGTACCGGAAGCTTAGCGTAACGAGAGCTTAGCGTAGCATAGCGTAGCGTAGTGGGGGGAAGCGGAAGCGTAGTGTAATGTAGTGTAGCGTAGCGTAGCATAGCGTAGCGTAGTGGGGGGAAGCGGAAGCGTAGTGTAATGTAGTGTAGCGTAGCGTAGCGTAGCGTAGCGGTAACATAGCGGAAGCTTAGCATAGCGTAGCATAGCGGGAAAGTAGTGGAAGCTTAGCGTAGCGTAACATAGCGGGAACGTAGTGGAAGCTTAGCATAGCGTAGCTTAGTGTAGCATAGCGGGAACGTAGTGGAAGCTTAGCGTAGCGTAGAATAGCATAGCGGGAATGTAGTGGAAGCTTAGCATAGCTTAGCTTAGCGTAGCTTAGCGTAGCTTAGCGTAGCGTAGCGGTGTACTACAGCCTTGGCGATGCTCTGCAGCTATATATGGCGGGATATCAAAATTACTATTCGAATACCACCACAACAAACAAATATTCGGATATTCTAATATTCTGGACCAGCCCTAATGTTTTGTTTGGAGACAAATCAGTTTTACATTCAAAACCTGTTGAATCTAAACACACTGGAAGCTACAGCGTTCATGATGCACAGTGAAACTCTATCTCAATATTAAGCACAGTTCACTCGCTGGTTTTTACTTTATACCTGGGAAAGCTTCAGCAGCAGCCAGCTTTAATGTGCAACTCCCAGCTATCTGCAGTCGCCAGTTGTTTACCAAAATCGAGGGACTTGGTTGATGTGTTTTTCCCGGTGTGTGTGGCCGGGGCTTTTAATGACGGGGGTAGATGCTTTCTGTTTAGAGATGTGTGTTCTCTGGTAATGCCTGAGGGGGTGGCAGGGCTGGGTGGGCCAGCGAGTCCCTGCGTCGCTGTAAACACACAGTGGGATCCCATTCAGAGGCTGAAATGCGCCTATTTGTGTGTGCTGCTGCATGAGCCGGGGAGCCAGAGGCTATTACTGGCCAGCAGGGTTGCTATGGAGACCAGTGGTGTCAGAGAGGAGCAACATCTGTGGGGTGTTTGTTTGTCAAGACAGGTTTTCCTCTCAGTGTCTTTCTCTTTTTCCCCCTGTCAGCGCCGTGCTCGGGAAAAAAAACTCACCAGGGGAAGACCGAATGAAGTCAGAGCCACGGCCGTTAGTGTTTACAGAGTCGGTAAATAAGAACGTGATTTAGAATCTGTGTTTCTGTCGGGCAATAGTTCAACCGCCTCTGCTCAATCATGCTCGCAGCAGGCTGTCAGTCAGTCAGCAGGGACTCGGGGACTCTTTTCACTGGGTTCATGCCAGTGGAAAGCTCACATTCTGGGGAAGCGTTTAACCCCTGCCCCCTCGTTGCTCCCTCTCTCCACAGCTCCCCTCTCTATATGGACATGTTCTATTTCCACAGCTCTTTTCTCCTGGCTGCCTTATCGGCCGCTCAGCAGGGCACAAATTCCCTTTTAATAGGTACTTATTTGGGCAACGGGAGAAGTTCCATATTTCAGAGCAACCCCCCCCTCGACTCCCTCCTCCTGTCAGACTCTCCTTGTTTCAGACCCTCAAGCTTCTGTTTATTACACGTTCTCTCATGATAAGATATCCTCCATTCCCTGGTGTAAACCTTTCACATGGACAGCAGTGAGGAGAGAGTGCATCTTCAGACGTCCCGAATTTAATTTCTTTATTCGAGAGTCCATTAATTTGGAGCATTTTAATCCCCTTAAGGTAGCTCCGTATGCTCCTGTTTCACAATACCAGAGGCTTCCTAAGTGCAGGTTCTTGCAGGTCGAGCAGCATATGTTGTGTGCGTCCTCAGAGTTTCTGACCATATTTGGGGAAACCTGGTCTCGGCAGCGTTGTGTGTAACTGGGCAAACCGGACCTTCGACCTCCTAATCTGGTCTAAATGAGACACTCGGCAACACGGTGGTGCACAGCTCAGAGTCTGTGATGTAACATCGTCATTTTGGAATAATATGGTGTTTTCACTCTGCAGGCATCCCTCCGCAAAGGCCAGTTACCTAACTGTCATCCGCAAATTAACGGGCTTTCGCAGGTTACCTTCGTCACCTCCGCCATTTATGCCAAGATTAGACTAAGCCTGCAGTTAGATTGTGGTCGTGTCCTCACATGCCTGCAGTAGTAGCGTGATACTGATATCATACCCAAAAAGTGCCTCTTCAGTAATAACTGATTCTGTTAGGGCAGTGCTTCTCAAATAGTAGGGCGCGTGTGACCCCCGGAAACATGCTTTTTTGTGCAAGACGAGGAAATATGACGACGCATATGTAGCGCCTGGCTTAGCTGTGACTACGGCAGGAGACGAGGAAAGATCGGTGTGTTTACTGTGTCTAAAAATGTTGGCAGCGGGCAGCGAGCGTCACTTAAAGAGATTTGTTGTGGGATGTGTCTCGCTCAAATGTGTGTAGATCAGGCAGCTCAGTGCGTGAATGTGAGTGAGTGAGTGCGCGAAATGTTTTATTCTTCCTAGGGGGGGGCGTAACAGAAAATAATTGAGAAGCACTGTGTTAGGGGCAGACAGCTCTTTATTACATACTAGAACCAAATAGGGCTGCACAATATAATAAAAATAATAATAATGCGTTGGTTTTATATAGCGCTTTTCTGGACCCTCAAAGACGCTTTACATTGCATTATTCATTCACTCCATACTCGATGGTGGTAAGCTACATACCGTATTTTTCGGACTATAAGGCGCATTTAAAATCCTTTAATTTTCTCAAAAATCGAAGGTGCGTCTTATGTATTAATTCTGGTTGTGCTTACTGACCTCGAACCGATTTTATGTAGTACATGGCGCTCAAAAATCTGCCAAAACGACGTTGGTAAGCTACGAAGCCGCAGCGCTTGATGGATTGTCGGAGCATTACGGCTACCGTAGTCAGGAGCAATACGTACTGTGCTTCAACATAATATTATGGTGTGTGTATAAGGACCCCAAAATGGCACCTGTTAAGAGACTTCGGATGCCATCTCACTGTTCCATAAACATTATTTTTCTGCATCTAAAATAAATAATACATTTTTCTTTTGCATTATAACTGTCATACAGCAGAATAGACATTTCTGAGTTCTCTCTACTTCTAGTCATGATTGTTCTGTTTCCATAGAGGCGCAGGACTTTATGTTGCAGTGAAAAATGAGCCCACAGTGAAGAAAAATGTGACAGGACAAGAAGATACCCAGAAACTTCAAAGGGTAAAGCAGGATTCTTCATGCAGAAGTTATTGGTAAAGTATGTGAACACTTCTTCCACCACTGATTTTATCAATAGGTTCATGATATGAGTCAGGCGTTCAGGAAACCCAAAAGGCTGTTTGGGTTTTAAGCTCTCATGCTATCAAATATTTCTGAGGAAATGAGGTGTGTGATTCATGAGACTAAAAGCTTCTCACAATATCTCACGCTGAGTTTTCTTTGGACTGATTCGAGGCCAGACACCTCCACAGCCAACAGCACAGATTACTTCACATAAGTAAAAAAAGAAATCAGATTAATTGTGTCCAGGTCATCTGGTCAGAAATAAACACACTAAATAAAGAACAGGAAGTGAGTAGTGATGTGTAGTAATGCGGGTGAGTGGAGTTGTACACTGTGAGAGCTGTTCTAGCTTATGCTAAGCTTCGGCTAATTGGCTTAGAAGACGCTGAGAGCTGTTTACTTCACAGAGCAAAAGAAACAATAGCAAAGAAAACACAGAATGACCCTTTAAACTGCTGCTGCTTCTGACTATACCAGTTCTACCAGGGCTGGAACTAACGGTTATTTCCATTGTTGGTTAATCTGTCAGTTATTTTCTGGATTAACTGACTAGGTGTTTGGTCTATAAGATGTCAGAAAATGGTGAAAAATGTCAATCAAGGTTTCCTAAATCCAAAAAAGAAATGTCTTGGTTTGGTCACAGCTCAAAGATATTCAGTTTACCGTCATAGAGGAGGAAAGAAACCAGAAAATCTTTACATTTAATCAGAGAATTATGACGGATTAATCAATTATAAAAGCAGTCGGCGATTAATTTAACAACTAATCAATTAATTACTACTAGTATTAGTAGTGGAGTGCTGCTGGACTCCAACTGTGTGAAGCTGTTTTTTATCAAACACTGGTAGATTTTTGAAGTTCCACTTTCCAGTACTAGTCAAGTCAGTTTTGTATGTGTGGCAAGTGGTAGATGCACCAATCGGGGACGCTACAAATAGTGACCTACAGGAGGAACACAGGTTTCACTGGTTTGGGGCCGGTGGAAAGAGGCAGGTGCACACCTCATTCCACACGGACGTGCAGGAAAATTGGTAGGGAGTTCTGTTCTTTTGTGTGCAAATGGTAATTCGTGATGTCGTGTTTAGCGCGTTACATTTACTGTTTTCATTAATTTTTTTTGTCTTATGTATATATCTGCTTCAATTATTTTTCAACTGTATTTATGTTACTTTTTTTTTTTTCCTTCGGTTTATGACTTTTTTAAATCTCTGTATTGCTGCTGCTGCAACGCCCGAATTTCCCCATTGGGGATCAATAAAGTAATATCCTATCCTATCCTATCCTATCCTAATTTCAGACCTGCTTCCCTGCTGGGTTGAAGGCGGCTGGTTGTTGGTAGGGAAGTAGAGTACCGACGGACCAGGTATTTTAGAGTTTGTTCGTAGTTTCATATTTTAATTGGTGTGTATTTTATTGCTTTTTGTAATAAAGTGTTTTTATGATTGTTAATGTTTGTTTCCCTGCAGAGCATCGGTGGTCCATACGCTGCTTTGTTTGGGTCGCTTGTTTGTTTGTTTTTTTCCTTTGTTCTAGTCCGCCTGGCAAGTGAGCTGGTATTGGGCAACAAGAGATGGGTATTGCCCGTGGGGCGGACTAGTTCTTTTTTCTTTTCTTTATTCATGTTTGTTTGTTTTGGTTCTTTTATCAATTTGCTTCCCCCTTATCACCGGGACCCAGTTTACTCCCAGTCAGGCAGTCAGGGAGGGCCTATGGTGTGTAAGTGTGCATTGAATACATTCATGTGTGTACACTCTTTGAGATAACTCTTTGAAGTGCAGATTTATAGTTTGCAGTGTACAGTGAGAACAGTCACCTGTGTAAACTGGGTGTTAACTGTTAGGAGTACAGGCTTACTGATTGCAGTGCATTGGTGTTATGGGAACTTATCCCCCTGATCCTGTAGCATAATTGGGAGTTGAACTGGGAGTCGGGTACGGTGAGGGTAAGTGATTTTAGGGCTGACTTTAGCTAGTCCCTGGGTGGGTGTAACATTTGTACAGCCCAATTTAGCAAGTTTGCCTCAATGCACCAGTTCCTGCAGTGAGACATTTCAATGGCAACACAAGTTCTCCTTTTTTATTTACTTGTTTGATTGTCTCTTTTTACAGGAACAGCACTGGGGCCGAACAAATGACAATTTTCAAATCATAATTTCAAACAATGCAATTGCTAAATTACAAAGGGTGACACTTAAGATATACGAGGCGTGGTAATTACATATTGAGATTAATGCTGTAATTTAATTTAATTTAATTCCAGCACAGTAAAACGTTAACAGGTTGTTTATTGATCAGTTTATACTGTGTGGTTCATTCATGCATGCTGCAGTTCAACTGACATGAGCCCAGTCTAATTATGTAGTAGTCACATCTCGTACATTTTGCAGCATATCTGATACATGCGTCAGTGATTAATAAAAACCTGCATTTTAACATTAAAAGTAAGCCAGTGAAGGGATGCCAACACTGCTGCATTCTGGACCAGCTTCAGCTTTAATGCTTCTTTACTTAGTTGACAAGAAAATGACAGAATTGCTTTTTCTAGGTCTTCTGTAGAAATAAATGTCTCGACTTTAGAGATGGCTATAAGCTGATAAAAGCCAGAATGAATAATTTTCTACTGGATAGTGCAAATATAACTGTTCATCTTTATTAAACTAAAGGAAGCTGCAAAACATTCAGCATGTTTTAAAGCAATCCAAAAACAACAAAATCAGCAGGGTTAACAGGAAGATATACGGAATTGTGTCATCTGCATAGAAATTATATATCACTATTGTTATCATGATCCCTATTATTACCTACGCCAAGCGCGAAGCGCGAAGCGGAGGTTATGTTTTTACCGGCGTTTGTCTGTTTGTCTGTTTGTTTGTCTGTTTGTCTGTTTGTTAGCAAGATAACTTGAAAAGTTCTGAACTTAAAGCCGCGCTCGGCTCGGCTCGGCTCGGCCCAGTTATGTTCGCGTTTCCACCGACCCTGGCCGGAGCAGCTGGGGGGCGGGGCTATCGTGTGCGGCTGTCAGTTGTGTAGAGGGACACTGAAGCGCTGCTGAAACAGCAGCGATCCGATGGAAAAGGACACAAAAGTGATAATTTGTGTCCTTGTTCTCCAGGACGTCTCTGGTCCGATCAAATGTATTGGAATGAATCTCGGGACACACAGAAGTTTTGCACATTAGTGTAGTTTCTCAAAGTTTGCTCTGAGCTGCCGGTAACGGCATGTGGACTACATACTACAGACACAGTTGCTCACCGGTGACAGTTGTCTCCGGCCAATCAGCGGTCTAGAAATTTCCACGTCACGTAATACAACCAGGCTACTTTTTATTAATAGCACCAAACGCCAAGCTAACCAGCCATAATGGGTGGACATGAGTTGCTTGGCGGAGGTCTGCACTCTCTGAGTGCTTTT